>JZKD02S0117386.1:249694-277632 GCA_000966675.3 Picea glauca | reverse complement strand
GCAAACTGTGTTGATGAGAGAAAAAGCACCAGTGGAGGAGCATTCTTCCTGGGTGACTCCTTAGTAGCCTAGCTTAGTAAAAAGAAAGGTTCCATTTATTTATCAACCACAGAGGTAGAGTACATTACTGCTGCTACCTGTTGCACTTAGGTATTATGGATGATTCAAACACTTGCAGACTTAGAGGTAAAATACACTGCACCGATCCCAATTCATTATGATAACACTAGTGCCATCAGTGTGTCTAAAAATCCTGTATTCCACTCCAAGACCAAGCACATTCCCATAAAATATCATTTTCTGAGAGAGCAGGTCACCAATCAGATTGTTCAGGTCCATTACATTCCCACTACAAAACAAATTGCAGAAATTTTTACTAAACCCCTAGCCAAGACACCTTTTGAATATCTCAGACAGAAGCTAGGTGTCATTTCGTCTCACACCTAAAAGAGTCCATCTTGTTAGGGGGAGTTTTGTATTGTTTGAATATCTAATGCCTCCTAAAATTACTGCAACAACTCAGGGGGAGCATGTCTCTTCTTTGACATTGATGTCAAAGGGGGAGAAAAGAATTCAAGTGCCTTAGTTGCCATCAATGACAAAGGGGGAGATTGTTGGCATGTTTTACAAGCAGCGTATGCTTGTCATTGATGGAAAGTACAACAACGATGATGGCTTGAGTACAGGAGCATGATCAACAATGCAGTGATAATGGGGAGGAGCAGCAACAGTGATCGTTGGATCAACAATTCAGAATTCCTGATGGTTGTCAGATCTCGATGTAGACAAGAGGAGCACACAGATATGGAGGATAGATCTCAGGCATTAGATCCGAGCGCAGGGTCCGACCACCGTTGGATCCAGGAGAGCCTGCACATTCTTTAAAGTGCTAGGAGAAGCATGCTTACAAAATCCTGAAAGCAGGAGGACTGTCCATCTTCGGGAAGGACACGTGGACGCGCAGATATGGAGGATAGATCTCAGGCATTAGATACGAGCACAGGGTCCGACCACCGTTGGTTCCAGGAGAGCCTGCATGTTCTTTAAAGTGCTAGGAGAAGTAGGCTTACAAAATCCTGAAAGCAGGAGGACCGTCCATCTTCGAGAAGGACACGTGGACACAGATCATCATTTCGCTGACTGGAAAGTCAAAGGTATGAAATGCTCCATCCTTTCACCTCCTGAAATCGCGATATGCGAAATCGTGAAATGATCTGAGCCGTCAGATCAAGGTTTGATCTGGACCATTGATCCCACTCCATTTCAGAGTTTCGCGGATCAAGAGTTGGAGATGTCAAAGAATATTAACCACAGAAATCTTGAAATCGTGATATGCAAAATCACAAAATGATCTGAGCCGTCAGATCAAGTTTTGATCTGGACCGTTGATCCCACTCCATTTCGGAGTTTCGCGGATCGAGAGTTGGAGATGTCAAAGACTATTAACTACAGGAATCTCGAAATCGCGATATGCGAAATCGCGAAATGATCTGAGCTGTCAGATCAAGGTTTGATCTGGACCATTGATCCCACTCCATTTCAGAGTTTCATGGATCAGAACTTTGAAGTGACAAGAACATTGAACATCAAGAATCCCAAAATCGCGATATGCAAAATTGCGATTTAATCGCAGCCGCCAGATCAAGATGTGATCTAGACCGTTGATCCGACTCCATTTCGGAGTTTTGCGGATTGGAACTTTGGAGTGACAAGAACACTGAACATCAAGAATGCCAAAATCATGAAATGAGAAATCGCGAAAGCGCTTTATGCATAAGGCTGTGATCACAACCCTTGGTCACATCAGCGATAGATGGAGGAAAGAGCTAGAGCAACCAAGCTCCTATTTGGGGATCGTGACTGGGAATGTCGAGACACATGGTCACACGAATGTCGAATTACCGAATGCCGAAATGCCGAAATGAATGAAAGATCCCATGGAATCAATCCAACGGTGCAGGTGAATTTGAACAAGATCGGAGGGCTACTGTAGCACGACACAGTGTAACTGCCAGAAACCACTGATGGTTTCTGCCAGAGGACTCGAAGACACTTCGAGGTGATTTACAGAGGAGGTGAAGAGTCTCTGGGAATCTTCAAGAGGGATGAAGATGTTCGTGGAGGTGATTGATAGATGGATGAGCATTGAGGCCTGTAACTGGAACAGAGAAGGTGAGCTCGACTTTCACAAAGAAGACAAAGAGTCTCAAACTGCCAAAGAGGCTGAGGAATCTCAGTATAACATATAGTGATGTTGAACGAGTGGTAAATGACCAGAGAAGTTGAAGAGTCATGATGATGATCAGACAGAGCACACGAGTTGTGGAGGAATATGACGCGGAGTGAGCATGCAGAGGCATTGCAAATATTGCATGCACAAAGACAACAGAGACTATAAGAATGTTGAACAAAGAAGAGATAAAGGTTGTCGCTGTGTAGGATAATTCAGGTGTGTACAAGGAGGCAGAGCACATGAGAAGAAATGCACAATCGAGGAATGGTGCATTGAAGGGATATGGCGCATAGAGAATAAAAGGCAGAAGAACAGAAAGTGCTAGAGGTGTGCAGAAGACACTGATGCAGACAGGGCAGAGTAGTGTAACAGAACAATGACAAGGCTGGTAAGCCATTGAATAATTTTATATCACTGTAATAAGTTTTAGTAACAAAGAATTTATAATTCAGGGTGGTTGGGAGGTGCTAGGGAGGACTGGTGTCCTCGGAGGTTCAAGTGGGTTCTTGAACACAAGGAGTTGGTGCTTCCTTCTAGTTGGTGCTAGAGAAATCAGGGAGTTGGTGCTTCCTTCTAGTGGGTGCTAAAGAAAACAAAGAGTTGGTGCTCTCAGCAAGTAGCATCTTGCAAAACTGAGGTTGTAGCCTCATTATGAGTTGGTGCTCATATGTATGATAATGTAAAGAATGTAACTATTACTTATCATATAAAGAAAAAAGAGGTTTTTACCCTGTATGGGTTTCCTCAGGAAATATATGTCTTTGTGTTTCTCATATATGTGACTGATGTTGAATGTGTCAATGTTTATTTCCCTGCATGATTGTCATCATCATTGAGTGCCTTGTAAATTTTTTAAATGAAGCATAATTGTTTAAGCACGGTAACAACTGATTCACTCCCCCCTCTCAGTTGTCCAACACCTCACAACCCTCCCGTCGTAAATAAATTATTCCAAGGAACTATTCTGTTACCTCCTCCTATCAAAATTCCTCCTTCATGGGCCAACCGCCTTTACAAACCTATCGACTTCCAAAACATTGCAGATCAACCCCATGACATGCCCAAGGATATTGCTAAATGGTTGCATAAATTTTCTGGAAATAATGTGGTCATAGTCGAAGAACATATTGATCAAGTAATTGGTGCCTTTGAAATCATGTGTGTTGAGCATGATGATGTAGCCATGAAACTATTTTCCATATATCTTGAATGCCCTGCTAGAAATTGGTACCTTGGTATTGCTAATAATACAGTCACATCCTACACTAATTTTGAAACTACTTTCAAAAATAGATGGGGAACTAAGAAAGACCATTCTTCTATGTTGAACCAATTCAATACAATCAAGAAGAAGGAGAATGAAACAATGAGAGAATTCAATGCTAGGTTTGATACTCTGAGACAAAAATTCCTGACCTATGTAATCTCTCAAGAGAAAGGTGTTATCACGTACCTTAATGCCTATGAGGGACAACACCATTTTTATCTCCGATGGTCAACACCTCAAACCCTTGCCGAAGCAATGGAAAGTGCCATTAGTATTGAAGAAGACTTGAATCATGCTAAGGTTGAACCTATGATCTATCCATGTTCCAGGTCGGAGAAGAAATCCAAAGAAGCCAACACATCTGAAGATCCTATTGCAACTATCAGTCGGAAACTTGAACATATGATCACGCAGTTCACCCAATCCCATAACACTATGATGAATAGAATTAAAAATTGGGAATGGAAATACCCTCTTCGAGGCCCATCTTATTCTCCTCCTAGAAGAGATAACAAATGGAAACCTCGATCTCAACAATAAGCCCGCCATCTGGATCCTCAGATCCCAACTGGCCTTCTCAATGAAGAAGTACCCTGGTGTCATACATGTCAAGAACCACACCCGGACCATGAATGTACAGGACTAATCGATGAGAAATAAACTGAGCACATAATGAACTTCTCAGATTCCATCATGAATATTTCAGAAGATCCCCTCCATAGTGAAGGAGTTATCCAGATGACCCAAGAACAATTTGAACAATGGGAGAAAGAAATAGAGAAAAGGTTATACATGGAGCTTTGGAATGAGTTGGATGAAGAAAGCAAGGAGACTATTAGACAAAACCAATTGCTCTATTATCAAAGGAAGAATAAAGGAAAGGAAACTGCATCATCTTCTTAATATTTGACTCTGCCAACCAATCCACCTACTTCTCCTCATACACCTTCACACCTCATTCCCTAAAAAAAACTCCTACACCACCAGTCAAAGTTTTGCCTCCACCACCTCCATTACAACCTCCACTTGTTCTTGAGCCAGTTTTCTTTACCCCTCCAGCTCAGAAAGTACCAAAGTAGTCTGAGGATACTATTAAATATTTTCACCTCAAAGCGGATCTTGGAAGTGTGCTCTATAAGATAAATGTGCCTATTCTACTTTCAGAAATATGTAGACTTCCACAAATGAAAAAGGAGGTGATGAAATTTTTCGAGATTGATGAAGAAACAAATGACCCTCCCATTAACATCAATAGCTAAAATATCATCAGGAAATCAAATGGAATCCCCCCTTTCTATGTTTCCTTGGTTATGAATGGCTTTTGGATAAACAATTACATGATTGCTTCAGGATCATCTACTACAATAATGCCTATTGGCGTATTCTAACAACTTGGGTTGGGAATCTCACGATCTTATGGAAACATTTGTGGGATGTATTAAAAAACAATCAAAGTATTTGGTATAGAAAAGGATGTAGATACATACCTGTACCATCTTCCCAAAATGAGATTTCCTACAAATATTATTGTAATTGATGTCCCCCCTGCTTGGGGAATTCTTTTTTCAAGATATTGGGCCAATGAGCTGGGTAGTTATATGAATCTGGACTTTACACATGCCTTCATACCAATGGGAGATGACACATATGAGGTTTTGTATAATCAACCCGAATCGCAACACCATGTATGTTTTCTCAATGGTACAAACGCATCAAGTGATGATGAATTTGACAAAGTATCCAATGAACCTCCATACGACACCTCTGAACTTCCTTTTGCAAATGAAGAAGAATTTGAAGTTTTGTTCCCCAGAATGAACAAGTACAATAAACGTTTGGTTAAAAATTATTATAAATATGTGGGTGAGGTAAAGATCTTATAGAATGATGAACAAACACAGCAAAAAAACAAGCAAGAGATTATCAGGAGCATTCAGGAAGCGATTCCTCCCCCATTTACATTGAAGATGATACACACATTGAATATGGAAAAGGCAACTTAGTTTTAGTATGGGACAAGAAAAGAGGTGAACCCAACTATGATCCAAAGGATGAAATCTTATGGGTTGGCCCCTTCATTTTGAAAAACAAAGAAAACAATCTTTACAATGTATTGACCATGATGGGAAGGAAGGTGTCTGTCGATTATGAGGCATCTCGTCTCCGCCCGTATATAAATGACACTTAGGGCTTCGACTCTCAGGTTTGTTAGTTAGGTCATATGAAATATAGTGCATATGCATGCTAGATTAAATGCATTGCATCTGCTTTCCATCAATTGCATTATGCATCTTTACTTTCCACCAATCATATTTTATTACATGAGTGTCTTGCATTTGTCATGCATATATATAACAAAAAAAAAATGGGGAAAAAAAGAAAAAGTGTGAAAATATTTTCTTCTCTGTTATGCCTTTTCTTTTCAATTGCGTAGATAGTTTTGTTTCAATAAAGAGCGGTAATCTAATGATACTTTCTTTTGACCCAATCAGGTCTTCCAGAGATCTGAGGTTCTCATTCACTCATCAAGTGAGAACATGTCCCCAAGTTGGATCCCGATGTTATCCCCCACCGATGAATAACTATTCCATAAAGAACATCTAGAGGCTCCCAGGCAAAAAAAGTGGAAAGCCGGAAGATGTGCATGTACTTGAAAATATGAACTCGGGATCCTATTTCTAAGTGTGAGCATCTCTCAGTGGCATCAACAACATATGACACCCATGGAATTTGGACAAGCCTATCAGACATCCTCAAGAAGAATGTTGCAAGTTGGTAAGTCCGTCATCATGGTGAGTATCAATTTACTATCTAAGGCATTTAAGCTTGTTCCAAAGAGTCCCTTCTAACTACTAGTCGTTAGCTTGTTGGTTATACTTCTTCCTCTGTCATAACTTGACTTGTTATATTAGGTCCTTGGGATATTGGGTTACTCTTGGGGAAAATTGAGCACTACTGGGATTTGTTTTGAATCTGTCATCGTACCATTCCCGATCATACTTACCACTTTCCATCTCGTTAGTCCCTGTCATATCCATTTCTTTAGGTTATATAAACTAAACCAAGAAGGGATTGTTCCTCATTCTATGGGAAGAAGGAGCCTTAGAGGCTTGCCCAGTCCCGTAACACTTGAGGATACATTGCCAAGGTGTTACATAGTCTCTGGGGTGTTTGAAGCATTTAAGCATGTTTTTTTCAACATGAAAGGACAAAAGAAAAATAAAATGAATTATCTAAAGAAACAAAAGAAAAAAAGTAAAAGGTTTTCAATCATAGGAATATTTCCAGGGCGCTACATATTCTCCGGGTTATCTCCCATGACTAGACGTGGTAAAAGGAAAATAAAGGGCTTGGAAGGTATCACCTCGCAAATAACAAGAACTAGGTGTGTAGTCTACCCTCATCAAAGGAACCCATGAATGAGATACTACGGTCCCTTGTATGTCGATTTCTCAACCTTGAAGTCTAACCCCATGACCATCTCATAATCATTACATGATAGTGAAGAAACAATCTTTGAGAAATATTTTTAATACGTAGGTGTTAGTCTGGTCTCTCTAGGTGATAGAATTTTATACCTTAACTTAGTAAGTTGTATAACCTTCTTGAGTTTGTGACAAAATATAAATATGGCGTTTAATGGTCTAGTTTGGATGACTTTTATATTACGTTGATTATCGTATCATGCTGATGTGACTTGTTTCCATGTAGACATACATGTTTTAATTTATCTTGCAATCTTTCGCCAAGTGTCATGCCATTTAGATGATCCAAGAATTATTATTCTAGTTTCTGCCGGGCATCACTAGGGTTAACTAACCATAAGTTGATTGACACATTTTCATTTGACGGATTCCCAAGATATTTCACAAGCCACATCATCATCAATTTTGATTGACTCGACCCAGTTCCCAGCTCATTCAGATGAATTTTAAGGCAAATTGTTGCATACCCTAGGGTGACATCACCCTTGTTTGATGAGTTCCTGGAGATCGTTGGATGATTTTTGGCTTGAGAAGGTTGGGTGATAATTTGGTCAATAATTTTTATGATGTATAAGCCACTTAGAATCATTCTAGAAGGAATTTAATGCTATTCATCATCTCCTGGTAAATTATTGTGCACATCATCAAGATCGATTTGACCTTGGGATTTATTTTTCCACTAGAAGGAGGATCATTGCAATTAATTGAGGAAGAAAATTAATTATTTGACTATTCAAATAGCCTTGGGAGGCTCACTACACATCACCAAATGAATATTTGCCTAGATCATGGGACTTAGGGAGGATAATCCCCTGCTTCATGGAAGAATTTAATGGATCGATAGACTCTTTCCTTGGTTAAAGGATGATGGCACACTTCAAGGAGAAATCGTTGGCCCCTTTGCTTGGTCAAAGATTCATTATGGAAATTTATTTTCCATATTTATTTTAAATCCATTATAAAAAATCCCCTTTTTTACCAAGTCGCATGGTCAAAGAGGTCAAATCATTTTTGAAAGGGGATAAATTGATAAATTAATCATTGTGTGATTTTATTTAAATTGGGATATTTATTATGGATAATCCCTAGGAGAGTTAAATATTTTTAAAGGGATTTTATTTTTATTATTTTAAGAAATCTCTAGAAGAAATTAATAAGTGGAAAAAACTTGAATATTCTTAGGGAAAACCTTAAAGTTGGTTGATTTGTGGACAAATCCAAGTGAGTGGAGGATTATAAATCCATCACTTGAGATTTGATGAAGGAATTTTTGTTGGATACCTCTCAATACTATGATGTTATTCTTCCAATGGTGCGCTATGGATTTCTTCTTGGTGTCTTGATGTGATGCGCCTTGCTTGGAGGATTTTTTGTGGTTGATGCTTGGAGACGTTTTATGTGGTGGATCTTTCTTTGTGGATTTTTTTTTAAATGCTCATGCTAATTCAACTAAATATTGGTGAGATCTATTTCACGTGGTTTCTAAGTTTTTATTGATAGAGTTGTGTTTGGATCTAAATGGATTTTTTCTCAAGAGATAGCTAATAAAATACACCTCTTGAGGGTTATTCCTTGGATATGTTCTTCTATTAGGGACTAGGTAAAACTAACAACCCCTTTGCAGGTTATATCCACTCTTTGAAGGTTCTTTGTGAGCTAGGTGATTTGTTTCCAACCGTCTTGTAGTATAGTGACAAGCTACAACCTCCAAGGGAGATTAACTTCAACATCTCCTAGTTCTTATCCAAGTCCCTTGACTCCACCACCCAAGAGAACAAGTCACTAATCTACATTGGAGAGAGAAAATAATTGCATTGGGAAACATGGAAAAACACTCAATTGAAATTTTGAATTCACGGCTACACTCACACCCTTAGGGATAGCCACCTTTCCCTTGGGGGGATTTTGAGGGGGCCTCTAGCCTCCCCATTTTCTAAACCCTCATTATCACTTTTCTCCTCTTTTACTCTTCTAACCCTAGGTCTCTAATTTAGGGAATTTTCCAACTAGTTTTAGGAAAGTAACACATGGGTTTTGTAGGCCATGGTTAGATCTAATATTGTAGATAGTTGGTTTGCATTTTGAGTGATCCAATTTCTGTAGGGACATGGTTAAAAGCTACATTCATTAGGGATTTTTATGCACAAAATTAACAGTTAGGACAACTTGCATTTGAATAAGTTTTAGGCCTTAGTTTTAGCTAGTCTTTCTTTCTAACACTTGGGTAGTATTCTTAGGGTGTCTTAGCTAGTTTCTAAAGCTTTCTAGTGGATTTTGAAGTGGTTTTAAATCTGATTTCACTGCTAAAAATTCATATTTCAGATCTGGTTATACTTCTTAAAGTGCTCCAAAACCTTCTAAAATCATACTCTCTTTGTTGAAGAAATTGCTAAGTATTTGGGGGCTTTCCTCTTGAATGTTTTGGGTTTGCTTTGAGGTGATTGAATTGAAATTTCAGATCTGATATCTATGTTTAGCCATTGATGAAAATTACATTTCATATTTGGTTAAGTGTTAAAAAGTGCCCTAAAAATCTCTTAAAATCACCTTTTGGACATTGGGATTAAATTGTATCTTTATCTCTAGTTTGTGGCAAAGGAGATCTAATTTGATTGGATAAATTTGAGAAGTTAAGAGTTCTGATTTCTTGTCTTACATAACAGCCCATTAATATGATGTATGGTTTAAGAAAGTCTATGGTCTATTGCTAAGTGACTTTTGTGGAGAATTGTGAGATTAAAACTTGCTTGTTAAGGGAATTTTATGGTGTTTGAGCGCAAAAATATATCTCATTGATTTGAAGTGCTTCATATTTTTAATAGATCATTGCTTGGTTGTATCATTTCTTTAGGAAGAATAATATTCGAGCAAACTGCCATTAATATTCTATCTAAGTGCTTAATTGAACAAATAATCTAAGTGGGATTTATTTACTGGGGGTCTTAGAAAAGACATATTCAGGCGTCTATAAACATAGGAGCGGTCGTTACTCTGCCAACACTGCATCCCGAGGGCTTGTAGTTCTCTCACATACCTCGACGTATATTAGAAGACTACAACCACTTCGTCGTACTTAGAGGTATGTAGAGGGGCTCTTGTCAAACGATTATGCATTAGACAACACTACTACTGACTGTGCTCCTATCTTGGAGACCACCTAGAATCCTTGAAAAAACTGAGCAAACCTATTGGGTGTCTTGATTGTTGTAGTGCACCGAAAATAATATTCAGAAAGATTTCCCTCTCGTACCAGTGTGGCTTGAGAACCCCTTAGGTATATTTGAGGGCTACAACTAGACACTCATGTGAGGATCCTTCTGCCTAAGCTTGTTAGGTATACAAATTCATTTGGCCAAATATGACATTGAATTAATATTAAAATTATGATCACTTGGTATTTAAGACTACAAATTTCACATCATTGATTAGTGGCAGGGTTAACTTATTGGTCCTGGCATTTATTTACATTTGGAATAATTGACATTTGGTTGTAGGTGACTTACTTTTCACCCTTACCTTCACCCTTCCTCCATCCATTCATAGCCTTTGGAACTTTCTTGACCTTGTATCATGACCTCCCAGGGCGTTCTTAGACTTTTCCATTTTCTTAGCCAAGACCTTTCCTAAGGTGACAGTGGGTTTCGTCCCGATGTGTTTTCCATTGGTTAAGATTGCACAAGGCTCTAGTGCAACCTACAATCCATGCGATAATAGGTCCCATGTAAGATGATGAGTTATTTGAGATCTTATGGTGAAAAAGATGAACCAATGTTAAAAAGAGAAAAAAAAGAGACACAACGTAGTCAATTCAATGGCGATGGAGTCTCATTTGTGCATGATTGTTTGAGCATATTTCGCTTCGTTATGTTTTGAGTGAACTGGAACCATTTTTGTGAATTTATGCTTAGTTTATTTACATGACTTGGCTGCAAGCCCTAACTCTCGTCTCCGTCGACTTGAGCTGGAACTAATCCATGAAATTGGGTTCAAATTATATATTCCATGCAAAGTGCCTCTCCATCTGTATTAAACTGCACATTTTGGGTATGAAATCAGTTTATTAATCTCTATGTTCTCAACTATTCCCACCCTTGGCTGGCAGACAAGAGGCCACTAACATTGCCAGAAAGATATAAAAGGAGCTTGAAAGTCGAGATCACAACCTTAACTAGATAATTCACTCACATCCATAATCTATCTAGCGATCTATACAATGATGAATCTATATATTTTGCAAGATATCACAATCTTCATATGTAGAGATAAGATTTATACAACATCAAATGGAGGAGGTGTGGTCCCATTCCAAAGTAATGGTAGATAAATTTGGCTTGGATGATTGTGATCAAGCACAACACAACTCTTATTGATCAGTTCACATATGTTTAATGAAATGATATTTGAGTGTAACTAAAATCCAAACCCATTGGTGGTATTATGAGATTTTATATCATTCAATTGAAGAACTTGATAAATCCCTCGATCTGATATCCAACATATTTGAATTTTCTATTTGCAAATTTGGTATCTATCATATTCAATCTGTTAAAAGAAGAGTTGTTCTCTGAATCTAAAGAACTATGATCTGCGCAAAGAAAACAAGTCCTGGTCTACAACTCAATCTCCATGGGAAATAGCTAGCATTTCGATATCTACAGCTCACTCTGCCAACAAATTTCTACAGTTTTGAAAATCCTACTATTGGATGACATTGCAGCCCCAAACTTGATCAAGGTTTCAACAATTAATGGTCGATGCTATGCATAGAAAATGAGCACATACGTCCCATGCACAACTGGAATGAATACGTCTTGAGCCCACATGAAGTAAATGATGCACTCTTTATCCCACATGGGTAGGTTGATGAATGAATCGAATTTTTATATAGGCAGATGATACCTTATATTTGCCTAGAAAATTGAAGCAATGAAAAGACACCCTAAAGTAATGTAATGAAGGTTGTTGAAATTTGTTGGACTTTTATTGTTCAAGCTCAACAAAAGAGAAAAATTCCTCTTTTTGGTAAGAGGTACTTTGAATATTTTTTGGAAGTATATCCAAATTTTGAAAAGGAGAAAAGATGTTGAGACTTTGCTTAAAACATGATTTGTTTTTCAAAAAGGTGGTAAAAGGTTATTTTGTAAAAGAGTTATAAGGGTTTAAATTGATTTTTTTGGAAGTATTTCCAGATTATTTTGGAAATATATTCAAATTTTGAAAAAGAGAAAACATGTTGAGACTTTGCTTAAAACATTTGTTGTTTTGGTAAAAGGTTATTTTGTAAAAGAGTTACAAGGGTTCAAATTAATCGTTGACTCTAGGGGATATTGTTATTAAACTAATTATGGTTCATTATGGGATACAAAAATTATCAAAGGACTCAAATATGATAATTCACTTATATAATGCATGATTCCTTCAAGGAGATTCCATTTCACCTATTTCAGTTCAACTTCAGAATGCTAAATGCCAACATTGTCATTGAGTTGGTCACATGGAAAATTAGCGTTTTGATCTCCATCCTTGTCTTCGTTGTGGGAAGACAAATCATCATCTAAACAAATTTAAAAAGAGGAATAAAACTAAACATAAAATAGTTCATTGTGCATGGATAATTTCTTGGTGATGATATCAACAAGTCAAGAAGTTGCGTAAGTCTTACTGTTGAGGTTGGAAATAGGTAAAGACATGTTTGCATAAAAAGGATACAAAAGTAGATAAATTTCAAACAATTATTACAAATGATGATTTTGGGCATGATTGGGGCCCATTCTAAAAATTGAAAATAAAGTACATTGATAAAATGGTTCTCTCCTACACCTCAAGGGGGAGTACATTGATGAAAAAAAAATGGTTAGTGGTCAACCAAAACCATTAGATACATGGTATCAATATGAAAATGGTTAGTGGTCAACCAAAACCACCACATTAATTAAGTCAAAATGATTAGTGGTCAACCAAAAACCACTAGATACAACAATGAACCATTGAAGAACAAAAGAATCCAAAAACTCAATCTTGGATCCCTTAAACAATCTTTTCACCTTGCATCTTACAAGGGGAAATATCAATGATGATAATCAGGCTTCAGGTTTCGAAGTCCTATCAATCATAAAAATCAATCAACATTTTGGAATTCCAACATAGCAACTCAGACTCTCCTCAACTATTCATTTGCGGTTCGACACCTAATTGTGTCTAAATTTTGAGAGAACTTTGGTGAGCCTATTTGTTCACTAATAGTAGAATGGTGATCCTATTTGTTCACCAAATAACATAATATGCTAGTTTTGTCTAGCCAAATTGTTAGGGAAATGTTCAGACATGACGACTGTTCGCTTCCAAAAATTCTACTTTCTTTCAAATTTATTTTAGATGTACCATTCAACATCGACATTGGTGGCTTTTCAGGCATATCTTCATGGACGCTCAGTTCATAAGTTTTAGATTGAATATTGTAATGATACCAGTTTATGTACTAGTTAATGTTTCCTTATTACTACAATTATTCAAACTTTTGATTGAGGGAAGAAATGTTAAACTGTGAGTCCCTAGAGAATCCCAAAGTCCAAGACCACATTCTTATGAGTTGTCACCCTTATCTACTGATAAGGTGTTCTAGTTATCCATTGATGAGCTGTCAGTGAGATCTATATCTAGAGGTGGTTAGATCCATGTACTATAAATTGATATCATGAGATGAATACATATGTTGAATATGGATTAAAGCCTTTTATGCAAAGTTCTTGTCTTGTGTTCTATTTCTTAACAATCATATTGTAATATTAAATCTTCATTGTACTTTTGTAACCTTAGAGATTTAGCTTCTTTCTTGAGTATGGCTTTGGATTCTATTGTTGTTACTTCCTTCTCCTGAGTTTCTTTCTTGAGTATTCTTTCTCCATTTTTTTTCCTTTTTGTCTTTGCCTCATATGTTGCTACTACCCATTCCAAATGCCACTTTATTCAAGGATGAAGCTCTTATGTATACTTCCTCTTCCTACCATACTTCATTTTGATATCGCCATCTATAATTACATGCATGACAGTGGGCACTGTCTACGTTGAATGTATCATGCCTTCTAAATATTTCCTCATCAAAGTGGAAGGTGGATCAAACTTCAACTTATGTGACTGCTTATTTCACATATTTAATGCATAGATTCATTGCATGGAAAGGAAATGGGGGCCACAATGCCTTTTTTGTTGTGAGAGAGTGATGCAACAACCCCATGCAAAAACTTTTGATAGGATACCTCCCACAAAACCAACTTATTAAGGATGAATTGAAGCAACATATGGGGGGATTTAATTGCTTCAAAGATCCTTATATATGTGCCTTTCTCAGTGACGAACCAATCACCATTCTCATTGATAGATTGCATATCCTTTTCGGTCATACATTGGGAAGGATCACCAAAGATCAACTTATACACAGGTGTTATAAAATGCTCATAGATCTAGCTATAGTGAATTATGAAGTGATGTTCCCACAAGATTTGGCAGTAGACATGGATTGGTACTTTGTTGGGCTAAGCATTGCCAAGCCATTCACGAGAAGTAGTTTACTACATATGTGATGTCTAGTAGATAAAAGGACGTAAAGAAGGCTAAAAGGATTCCTGGGGTTGTGTGTTTGGGCTTGAAGATGGATTTAGCCATGGATGTTGAAAGTATAGAGGTCCAATTGAATATTGTTCTAGTTAGAGTAACTTGGTAAATAAATGGCATGTAAGATTCTTTAAACTTCATTGCATCTTCCTCCCTATACGATTTGTTGATCAAAGCCACAATAATTTTATATGGTGTTCTTAAATGCTTTGTGGGATAAGATCCCAATCTCCTGGCTCCGAACGCTTTGGGATTAACCCACTAGCTCTTGAGAAAATCCCAAGGGTTTAAGGAAAATTGTAGAATCCACTCCTCTATGAGGTCGACAACTGGTTGGGGAAATTTGTAACATACTTCTAGGGCTGAGGGTTAGAATGAGGTGATAGCTTTCCTAGAAGTATTCATGAATAATGTGTTTTAAATATTTTCTTAGCTAATTAGCCATGAAATGAATTCGATGCAAGGGAGTATTACATGGCTAACTGTGACCTTGTATAACCTTGATTTATTAATTTATTGGTAGACTCTAGAGTTTGGGTTCACCTCACTAGGTAGAAGAAGGAGCTCCGGGTAAGTTTCCTCCTTGAACATTTGATACAACTCACCCCATTTGTAAGTGGTGCCCACATCCATATTGCATAGAGTGTATCCATACATAGGTCAAAGGGTGCTCACCTCTATGTCAAGCTTTGCCACTTATTCCCTGTTTGGGCTTAGTTCAATCATTGGTTCCTTTTGATTTCTTTGTCTCTTTGATTCCATATCTAGATCACGCGACTCATCCATTTCAACCACAAAGCACATTAGTGGAGTTAGGAGAAAAATTAAAGCAAAATGCTTACTTTCATGAAAGTTTCTTCTTTTAAAATAAATACAGAGGAGACATGACTTCCAGAAAGGTGGTTTTAAGACCCATATCTTTTGGTGTTGGGAAATCTAGGGGCACTCCAAATGGTTCATCTAGAAATTCAACTTTGTATATGTTGTTGAGCTTCTGGATCAAACATTCGTAGTCTTTGGTTTGAATGTAGGAGTAAATGACAAGAAGAACCCACACTGAGCAAAAAAAGGATTTGAAAAATTGGGGCCTATTACATTTTAGGTTACTTCTAATTTAATTCTTTTTGTCAGGTTTTCTTACCATGAGGTAGACTGGAATTAGGGTTTGACAAAGGAAGAATGAGATATCATCATTAAATATGTGGATTTACCATGCATTGTTAGTTAATAGAACTTTTGGGAGTTTCTTGGAATTGAGAAGGTAAAAGCAATGTCTATAGAACCTTGGAAATATTAATTCTTCCAAGTTTTCCCACCTTTTCCCCCTTTTTCCACGATTAAGAATTTTTGAGGATTTTGCTACAAGAATACCCATGTAACACCCCAAGGCCGAGCTCCTGTTGAATTATAATTATGCTTATAGGTTGGTGAGCTAGATGCTAAGGCCAATGAGCCTGATTTTGTATATGTAAATACACACATATCATGAATAAAATTACACTGTTGCATGTAGACCCTCCACGAAGAAAGAGTTATGGGGGACTAAACTCCACTAGGTGGGGAAGGGGGCTAAGTGTCTAGGAATAGGGGCTAAGGTATAGGTCTTAACTCTAAAGGAATAATATTATATTAATATTTCCTAGAAGCTAAGGTTTGATATAACCGTGTTTTCCTAAGTTTATGGGGAAAGGGGGACGAGTGTTAAGTGGAGCTCATGAAGCTTCAGGGAGACATGTGTCAACCCGAGCGCATGCAATTTTAAGTGGGAAAGTCAGCTCGTTGGGGGTTCACTCACTCACCGGTCTCACGATTCTCACGACTGTCGGGATACTTGACCATTGCGTCTGCACTCTCGCGAGTTTAGCCACCTTGGAAGAGATCCATACTCCCCACTGATGCACGTGCCAGTATAACCTGTAGACACTGGAGTTGTCCTGTGTATTTCTTGTGAATCCTGACGAACTTGTATTTTTCCTGAGTTGTGATGTGTCGTAGCAGTTGGTGGTTGCTGCCAACGCAGTTTTGGCTAAGCTTGGTTTATTGTCATATTCTGTGTCCATACCCATTTTTTGCGGTTGAATTCACCTGTGTGTTACCCAAATTCTGTTTTTGACATCACCTGTGTCTGTTTGACATAAGAGATGAATTGAAGAAGAAGGTTCTCAGGCCTGTGAGCAACTCTCCCAAGAGAGAGAGTTTGCTAGGAAGTGAGTTATCCTGGAGGGAGTGCCATAGCAGCTACAATACTCTGAGAATTCTGGTCCAACCTGTTACTAAAGCCCAAGGTAAGGGAGGTGTAGTAGTCGATGGACTTGTATTAGTAAGGGTGTACCCTCCTGGGGTGGAGCAAGCGTGTGGAGAATGAGGGTCTATGGGTTGTGGGTGTAAGTGGCTTCTAGGATAAAAGATCCTTCCTGTTGTTCTGTGCAACTTCCTTGTTGTGCTTGCCAAGCCTAGAATTCCCTTGCCTAGTGGAGCTTAGTCCCAGCTTGGGGGTGACCCACTGTTGAGCATGATGAGAAGTGTGGTCTAAGGCTGGGAGGTTCGTGGAAGCTCTGCACACAATTGGTGGTTATCTATTAAAATATAAATACCAATTCTCTGTTCGTTGTATGCTATGTATTTGTATTTTCATTATAATTACTGAGTAATGCCTGTATATATATGTTGCATGTATGTTTTAATGTTGCTTTCGCATGAACATGTTTATGAGTAGAGTATTGACGTCTGTTTAATTGCATAAGATAGATATATATTTATATGTGTGAATACCAGATGTATCTCTATCTTCCGGATAGGTTTTATATGTGATTATTTCCGCAAAGTTACTCGGTGGCATGGACTGGCATATTGTTTAAGGCCGAGAATGTCACAAAAATGGTATCAGAGAAGTAAAGGAAAAGTTAAGGTTGCTTCGGTAGCATTACCCGACCGGGGTCGCCGACCGAGGGATGCTACAAATTGGTATCAGAGAGAGGTTTTTACATTGAGACTGGATGGGCCATGTTAGTGGTTAGCGAGAGAAGATTTTAGAGGGAATTGTTGTCTAAAGGGACAAAATTGAATTGCAGTGCATTCCAGAGTGCCAAGAGAATACCTTGGCCGTGTTATGAAGCTCATGAGGTATAACGATTTATGGAATAGCGACAGAGAAAAGAGACTGTAGTAACCGTGGGTTTAGAACCACAAGGTTTGAAGTTGGGTCGTAAGATCCGTGCAAGGGAAATACCAATGTTTTCCAGCTGCCCGATCTAGAAGGAGATGCATGAAGGTTAAACTGGAAGTCCTTTGAACTTCGCGACTTCAACGAAGTTAGGTGTTAAGAAGCAAAAAAAGGGTCGAAGCCTAAAGTTCTGAAGTCCCGGAGGGGATCTACACCATATATGTGGGGAGAAGCCTTACCGTTATATCAATCCAAGAGCAGAAGGTAAAATGCGTGGTGAAAGGTGGATCTCAATCGTTAGATATGTGCACAAGTGGTTGTGAGCCATGGATCTCACATCCATTCAAAATTCAACATTCAGGTGAAACAAGATGTTCTAAGATGAATCCTTCCGAAGTCCCGAACCTCGAAGTCTTGAAGTGACGTGGCATGAAGACGTCACCTAGGATGACGTGGAATTCCTCAGTCCCACTAAGTGTCAGTCATAATGGAAATTTGATGACCTTGTTAGCCCAAAAGTAATTTGACATGTGGGGCCACATGCCACCAGCTTAATTGTTGAAATTCGTACCTGGTGGAGCCGAAAGGTAAAGTATGCGGAGACTCGTGGTTCAGGAGTTCTGGGTTGAGAAAAGGTGGAATCATCTGAAGTCTCGGAGCCCCGAATCTCTGAAGTCCCAGAACCCCAAAGCCTGGAGTTCCATATCGAGTATCAGCTGTTGGATGTTGGGAGGCGTGGACTATTGATCCACCCTACTTCGCGAGTTTTCCAATGCGACACTCCGGGAGATTGGTTGTGATGTGCATTGAAATCTTCTGAAGCCCGGAGATCAAAGTTTCAGGGTTCTGGATAAGAGCCCAAATCATAAGCATTGGGTCACAGGCGTGGTCACATGCGAACCAAGGGTTGAAGAAAAGGGTCTAGCGCCCAAAATTTGTTGCAGAACAAAAATCGGCTTAGAGATTGAAGCCGAGGGGTTCTCAACTGACCAAGACCTGCAAAAAATGGAATATGATATTGTTTTTAGTGAATGAGATTGGTTTATTCCAGAAAATTATTAAAGATTGATAGCCTGACGAAAATCCGGTTGACTACACATTTTTGCAGATTTAACAATTGACGGGCCAAACCGAGTTGTTGCATAGTACAAAGAAATGGAGGAGGCAAAAATGCTTGCAGTTTGGAGGATGAAGTTAGAGAAATGGATGTCCATTTGGGAATGGAAGGAAAAAATTCCAATGAGCATGGAGAAGAGATAGATAAAGAAGGAAACATGATGAAAATCATTGAAAGGTTGCAGAAAGATGTCCAAACTCACCAAGCAGATAACAAAAAGCTCATAAAATCAAGGGAGAAACAGGGAGAATTCAACATAAAGTTGATACAGATCCTGGAAAGAATTGAAAAGAAGTTGGATAAGGAGAGGCTCAAGCAAAACAAGGAGTCGCGGAACCCCTAAGAAGAAAGGAAGATCAAGGAGCATTAGAAGGCATCACCGTCACTCCTCAAAACATTCCAATAAGAGATCACACAACAATTCAAGTCCATCCCCTACCAGAAATCATAAGAAATATGAAGTGGATGAACTGAAGGGTGAAATGAATAAAATCAAGCCTCCTACTTTTGACGGAGAATAGAAGAAATATGAAGATGTTGAGACATGGCTGTTGGGCATGAGGAAATATTTCCAACTGCAGAACTATTCTTCTCATGCAGAGGGAAGAATTTCCATTTACCAACTTAAAGGAAAAGAAACCATATGGTGGGATCAACTTGTGAAAGTACAACACATCAGAGAGAAGAATGTTACATGGAGGGAATTCAAGAGACATTTTGAAAATAAGTACTTAACTAAGAGGTATTATGACAAGAAAATGAAAGAGTTCTTTGAACTCAAGCTGGGAAGTATGTCCATTAATGAGTATGAAAGAAGATTCTTGGAGTTGTTGAAGTATGTCCCCTTCATCAAGGATGAGTCAGTTAATATTCAAAGGTATTTGAGTGGCCTGCCATCTTCCATCAATGACAAGATCCAGTATGATGACCCTAAAACTATGGAAGAAACTATAAGGAGAGAAAAATCCTTATATGATCAACAAAAAGAAAATCCTACTTTCCAAAAAGCTTGGGAAGACAAGAAGAAGTTTAAGAGGGAACAACGACAGAAGGGAAATAAACCACCATTTTTCAGGAACATCCCCCAAGGACAACTAGTTTTGAGAGAGCCCAGGATGGCTGAAGTAGGTGGGCAAAGGCCAAGGAAAACACCTATGTAATTTTGGGGATGCAAAGGAGATCATAGGTATAGAGATTATCCTCACAGAAAGGACAAGGTGAGAGCTATTCACAATGTTCATCAAGCAGAAACAGTGGAGGAAATGGGCAGGAGAGTACCAAGAATCTATGCAGCCCTGGACAACAAGCAAGCTGAGTATCAATCACACATGATTGAAGTAGAAGGTATGATCAATAACCATGCCTTTACTATTTTAATATACTCAGGAGCTAGTCATAGTTACATAGATCCTAAAGTTGTGGAAATATTATGCTTGTCGAGAAGCAAGCATGAGAAATCTTGGCTAGTACAACTGGCTACAGGAGCCAAGAGGAAAGTTGTTGAGTCGGTTAAATCATGTCCAGTGGGCATGAATGGACTAAGTACCAAGGCAGATCTCAATATATTTCATTTAGGATCATATGATTTCCTAATTGGTATGGACTGGTTGGACCAACAACATGCCATTTTAGACTGCCATAACAAGGCATTCACTTGCTTGGATGAGGAAGGAAATCGTAGAGCAGTCCAAGGAATTCCCATGGCAATTTCTATTAGAGAAATTTCAGCAATGCAGCTGAAGAAATGCTACAGAAAAGGCTGTCAAATATTTGTATCTCATATGGAGGAAACATCTAAGGATACGGTGCCAATTATGGAGGCTCATGCAGTCCTGAAAGATTTTGAAGATGTGTTCAAGGAGGTACTAGGACTACCTCTAAAGAGAGATACTGATTTCTCTATAAATTTGACGCCTGGAGTAGTCCTAGTGTCAAAGACTCCCTACAGAATGAGTACACCAAAGTTGAAGGAATTAGAAATGCAGGTCAAAGAGATTCTGAAGAAGGGATATATCTGCCCAAGTGTATCACCTTGGGGTGCCCAGTCTTGTTTGTAAAGAAGAAAGATGGAACAATGAGATTGTGCATTAATTTTAGACAGTTGAACAAAGTGACTATAAATAACAAGTATCCTTTACCAAGGATTGATGATCTCTTTGATCAATTGAAGGATGCAAAGATATTTTTGAAGATAGATCTCAGGTCAGGATACCATTAGGTAAGGATTAAAGAGGAAGACATCAGCAAGACCGTCTTCAGATCAAGGCACGGTCATTATGAGTTCACAGTGGTGCCATTCGGGTTATCAAATGCACCTGTTGTTTTTATGTGCTTAATGAATGATGTTTTCAGGGAATATTTGGATAAGTTTGTCATTGTCTTTCTAGATGACATCCTTGTATATTCCAAGTCGGAAGAAGAGGATGAGCATCATTTGAGGATGGTGTTGCAAGTGCTAAGAGAGCATCAACTATATTCCAAATGGAGAAAGTGCTCGTTCTATCAAAACATAATTCACTATTTGGGGCATATCATATCGGAAGAAGGGATAGTCGTGGACCCTTAAAATATTGAGGCCATTAAAGGGTGGACAACACCTAAAAATGTAACAAAAGTCAGATCCTTCATGGGTCTAGATGGATACTATAGAAGGTTTATTGCAAGGTTTTCGAGAATAGCTCACGCCATCACTTCCTTGCAAAGGAAGAGGAAGAAATTTCAATGGACAGAAGAATGTGAAAGAAACTTCCAACAAATGAAGAAACTGTTAACCAGTGCTCCAATTCTAAAGATTGTAGATCTGAATGAATATTTCGTGGTTTGCACAGATGCATGTAAAGAAGGACTAGGAGGAGTCCTCAGCTAGAATGGATTTGTGATATGTTTTGAGTCCAAAAAAGTTGAAAGAGCATGAAAGGATATACACCACTCACTATTTGGAGTCGACAACCATTGTACACGCTCTAAAGAAATGGAGACATTACCTCATGGGAAAGAGGTTTGAGCTCAGGATAGACCATCATGGTCTGAAGTATTTGTTTGATCAACCTACACTGAATTCCAGGCAGAGCAAATGGTTGGAATTCCTCTGTGAATATGACTTTGATATCAAGCACATCAAAGGAAAGGATAACAAAGTGGTTGATGCACTCAGCAGGAGAGTGCATGAAATGCATGCTACAACCATCAACATGTATTAGACGAATCTCCAAGGCAGAATCTATGAGGCTGCAAAAGTTGATTCGCAGTACATAGAATTGATAACAAAAATGCAGCAAGGTAAAATGCAGCAAAATGATGAAGATTTCGAATTGGGAATTGATGGAATTCTCTTGTACAGAAACAAAGTTTATGTACCCAACTCTTCTGAATTGAAGAGTGCGATTTTAAAGGAAATGTGCAATGTACCTTATGAAGGACACACAAGATATCAAAAAACAATTTCATTAGTCAAAGTCCAATATTATTGGCCAAGCATGAAGAAAGAAGTGGCTAATTTTATTGCCAAGTGTTTGGAATTTCAAAAGGTAAAGGTTGAACATAGACACCCAACAGGTTTGCTACAACCATTACCCATCCCCAAGTAGAAGTGGGAAGTGGTGACAATGGATTTCATCACATGATTTCCTAGAACAAGCAAGCAACATGATGCAATCATGGTAGTAGTGGACAAGCTTACTAAAGCTGCCCATTTTATTCCATTGAAGACCACTCACAAGGCAACTAACGTTGTTGATATCTATATGGGGGAGGTAGCACGACTGCACGGTATTCCCAAGACAATTGTGTCCGATAGAGACCCAAATTTCACCTCAAAGTTCTGGAGAGGACTATTCAAGGGGTTTGGAATGAACCTAAACTTCAGCACAACCTATCATCCCGAGTCAGATGGACAAACATAAAGAGTAAACCGAGTGATAGAAGACATGCTAAGGATGTATGTGATGGAAAAACCATCTAAATGGGAAGATTATCTACACTTGGTAGAATTTTCCTACAATAATGGGTATCAAGAATCATTGAAGATGAACCTGTTTGAAGCACTTTATGGTAGAAAGTGCAACACCCCAATAAGATGAGACAATCCAGCTGATAGGGTAGTGGTTGTGCCGGAGTTGCTCAAGGAAATGGAAGAACAAATGCTGAAGATTAAAAAACATTTGAAGGCTTCCCAAGATAGACAAAAAATTTATGCAGACAAAGGAAGAAACCACAGAGAGTTTAAAGTGGGTGACCATGTTTTCCTGAAGGTGGAATCCAACAAAAGTTCCCTGAAGCTGGGAAGATGTTCCAAGTTGGCAGCCAGATTTTGTGGACTGTTTGAAATCCTAGAAAGGATTGGACCAATAGCTTATATGCTTGCATTGCCTACATCTATGACTGTTCATAATGTATTTCATGTATTATTGCTCAAGAAGTAAATACCTGATACTAATCATGTGATTGATTGGAATGTGATCCAGGTGGAACAAGAAGGCGCTTTGCAAGTGCAGCCTGTGCGCATACTGGACTGCAAGAGCAAACAACTCCAAAATTGAGTCATAAAGCTTGTAAAGGTTCAGTGGACCTGGTACGGTCCCGAGGACGCAACATGGGAGCATGAAGATGCTATGTGAGCAGAGTACCCACATATTTTTGAAGATTTTGGAAATCTTGTTGTTGTTGTGTAAAGAGATGCACTGAGGACAATGTAAAAATAAGGGGAGGGGATTGTAACACCCCAAGGCTGAGCCCCTGCTGAATTGTAATTATGCTTATAAGATGGTGAGACAGATGCTAAGGCCAATGAGCCTGATTTTGTATATGTAAATACACACATATCATTAATAAAATTACACTGATGCGTGCAGACCCTCAAAAAAGAAAGAGTTATGGGGGACTAAGCTCCAATAGGTGGGGAAGGGGGCTAAGTGTATAGGAATAAGGGCTAAGCTAGAGGGCTTACCTCTAAAGGAATACTATTATATTATTATTTCCTAGAAGCTAAGGTTTGATATAACCGTGTTGTTCTAAGTTCATGGGGGAAAGGGGGACAAGTGTTAAGTGGAGCTCATGCAACTTTAGGGAGACATGTGCCAACCTGGGCGCATGCAATTTTAAGTGGGAAAGTAAGCTCATTGGGGGTTCACTCACTCAATGGTCTCACGATTCTTATGACTGTCAGAATACTTGACCATTGCATCTGCACTCTCGCGAGTTTATCCACCTTGGAAGAGAGCCATACTCCCCACTGATGCACGCGCCAATATAACCTGTAGACACTGGAGTTGTCCTGCGTATTTCTTGTGAAGCACGACGAACTTGTATTTTTCCTAAGTCATGTTGTGTAGTAGTGGTTGGCGGTTCCTGCCAACGCAGTTTTAGCTAAGCTTGGTTTGCTGTCATATTCTGTGTCCATACCCATTTTCTATGGTTGAATTCACTTGTGTGTTACCCGAATTCTGTTGTTGACATCACCTGTGTCCGTTTGACATAAGCGCTGAATTGAAGAAGCAGGGTCTCAAGCCTATGAGAAACTCTCCCAGGTGAGAGAGTTTTCTAGGAAGTGAGTTCTCCTGGAGGGAGTCCCATAGTAGCTACAGTACTCTGAGACTTCTGGTCCAGCCTGTTGTTGAAGCCCAAGGTAAGGGAGGTGTAGTAGCCGATGAACTTGTATTAGTGAAGGTGTACCCTCCTGGGGTGGAGCAGGCGTGTGGGGAATGAGGGTCTGTGGGTTGTGGGCATAAGTGGCTCCTAGGATAAAAGATCCTTCTTGTTGTTTTGTGCAACTTCCTTATTATCCTTGCCAAGTCTAAAATTCCCTTGCCCGATGGAGTTTAGTCCCATCTCTGGGGTGACCCACTGCTAAGCGTGATGAGCAGCGTCGTCTAAGGTTGGGAGGTTCGTAGAAGGTCTACATGCAGTTGGTGGTTATCTATTAAAATATACGTACCAATTCTCTATTCGTCATATGTTGTGTATTTGTATTTTCATTATAATTATTGAGTAATGCCTGTATATATATGTTGCATGTATGTTTTAATGTTGCTTTCGCATGAACATGTGTATGAGTAGAGTATTGACGTCTGTTTAATTGCATAAGATAGATATATATTTATATGTGTGAATACCAGATGTATATCTATCTTCTGGATAGGTTTTATATGTGATTATTTATGCAAAGTTACTCGGTGGCATGGCCTAGATTGTTGTTTAAGGCTGGGAATGTCACAAAAATGGTTTTAGAGAAGTAAAGGCAAAGTTAAGGTTGCTTCGGTAGCGTTACCCGGTCGAGGTCGCCGGCCGAGGGACGTTACAACCCACACCAAATAAGTGAATATTCAGAGAAAATTCTTGAAATAAAATAAAATCAAAGACACAAATAGGGTGAAAGGTTTTTCATCTATTGTAGTGGTTTGAAATGGGAGCCCTAAATTCTATCATGAAAACCCTTTTTCTTGAGTGGTTAGAAGAAAGAAAGAAATAATTATTTTAACGTCCACGAGGCTAACAATAGCCTATGGGACAAAACGCCTCACACATTGATTTCTGCATTTCAACCCTTTTCCTGTTCAACTTGATGATGAACTCCCCTAATTTCTCCACTGTCCCCTCACTGAATAAATTATTCCAAGAGCTACCTGTCAAAATACTTACACAGTTGTCCCTATTGTCTTTGAAATATTCACACTTTAAAATGAATTTTTTTTCTGTTTCCACTTTTTCGAAGGTGCAAAACATACACAATTTCCTCAGTGGAAGAGGTCAATTGGTGCGTTTCGCATTTGGAGAAACTTTGTCTAATCACGGGTCATCACATTCTGAGATTTTTTATATTAGTACGATACGTTGTGTCACGAGGATTTTTCGATCCAAGTGATGGTGCTCCTATATCACACCCATAAAGTTTTTCAAAGCCGTAATGTGTCATAAATTGCAAATTTTGAATACCTCAACGTATCACAACTCCTGAAGTTTTCAAGCCTACGATGTATCATGACTTTGAAAGTTTTCAAGGCTGTGACACATGTTTGCTTTTGAAATTTTTTGAGCTTGAGGTATTTCACAACTTCCAAAGTTTCTGAACTTGAAGAAGAAGAAGAAGAAGTAATTTTAACGTCCACGAGGCTAACAATAGCCTATGGGACAGACCACCTCACACACTGATTTCAACAATTCATCCATTTTCCTGTTCAACTTGATGATGAGCTCCCCTAATTTCTCCACCGTCCCCTCCCTGAATAAGTCATTCCAAGAGCTAGCTGTCAAGATATTTATATAGTTGTCCCTGTTGTCTTTGAAAGATTCACACTCTAAAATGAAATGCTTTTCTGTTTCCACTTTTTCGGAGGTGCAGAACACACACACCCTTTCTTCCCAAGCTTCTTTTGATCTTTTCCAGCGCCCAGTTTCACAACGGAGTTGATGGGAATTGGTTCTTAATTGGGCAATAAGAATTTTGGCTCTCCAAGATATATTAGCCCCGGTGTATGCTTTTTGATGATGATTGTATGTGGGGTTAAACTCTTCAATATAATACTCTTTCTTTCTCCCAAGCCCTTTATCCCAAGTTCACTTGTGGAACCTATCAATAACAAAAGCCTTTATCTCTTTACTGTTCGTAGGGCACTTGTTCAAGTGGATATCCCATTTACTAAGCGATTTAATATTTTGTCTCATCCACGTATTCTTCCTTTTGCACAATATGTCATTGAAGATGACCTTAGGCCACCGACTGTCTTCCATTTGCTCAATTTTTTTTAGATATCTTATGAGACACACCATAGCAATTTCTTCAATAGGAGAAACCCCCATCTCACTCAACATGATATCATAAGGGACTGAACTTTTAATTTTAAACTTGTTTGTGATCAAGCGTTTTTTAATCTTCTCAATTTGTTTCCATTGTAAGTTAGATGTGCTGCTGGACCACACTTCACAACCATATATAACCACCGGGATCACTAAAATCCCAAAGAAAGTTTGCATAGTCTTCCAATCCCATAGCTTTGCTTCTCTGCATCTATTTTGAAAAGCATAGAACACTTTCCAACCTCCCAAAGTTATTTTCTTTCTGTAGCCTTCCCAACTTAGATTTTTGTTGAAGTCAATTCCGAGGTATTTGTAATCTACCACTTCTTCAAGGGTGTTGCCTTCAAAGTATAACTTATGTTGCTTATGTTTTCTTTTGCTAGAAAAAATTACCACTTTTGTCTTGCTAGTATTGACTTGCACTCCCACTGTACTACAAAAGCGCTCAAGGGAAATTAAGTGTTCTTGCAACCCAAGAGAAGATTTAGCAATCATAATAAGGTCATCTGCATACAAAAGAAGCCTTATCACAAAATCACCCAAAAGAGCACCATCACCCTCCTGCGAGTTTAACCAATCTTCAAGTTTGTCAATATATAAGCCAAAGAGGGTAGGGGACAAAGGGCACCCTTGCTTGACCCCAATATCACTCCTAAAAATTTCGAAGATACCATATGATATTCTAATTTTGACTTTAACCTCCTCATATAGCCTATGGACGACTGCTCTAAGATGTATAGGAACCCCAAGTTCTTCCATTCTATGCCAAAGCTTCTCTCTAGGGACCGTGTCAAAATATTTTTTGAAATCGACAAAGCAACAAAAGGCTTCCTCTTTTTTCTCCCATACTTTTTCAACGATGTGCCTTAGAGTTACACTATGATCAATCGTTGAGTGTTTAGGTCTGAAACCTGCTTTCCCTTTAGCACGCTTATCCCCTTCTTCTGCCCACTTGTTGATTCTATTTTCTAGCATACTTCCAAATAACTTCGCAAACAAGGGGTTTATCATTATGGTCCTATAGTTGGAGGGATTGTTGACATCCCCACTCTTGAAAAGTGGTATTGCTAGGCTCATTGTCCAATCTGTAGGAAATCCCTGCTGAATGATGTTGTTGAAATTTTTCATAATGTGAGGTGCAAGAGTTTTTGAACCCCACTTTAGATATTCTTCCTGAAGTTCAACTAAATATTTTGATTTTCCAACACCCAAATTTTTGATACCCACCTCAATTTCTTGCACGGTGAAGAGCTTAGTAGTAGTGTTGACCA
>JZKD02S0117386.1:239038-249684 GCA_000966675.3 Picea glauca | reverse complement strand
GCAACAAAGACACTCGCAACCAAAAAAGTTTCTAACCGTCTGTCTTCGATGTGTGGATATTATATAAAACATCTTTCGGCCGAACTATTGTTCGACCGAACATTCTTTCGGCCGAAAAACTAATGCCGGAAAAAAAATATCCGGCCGACCAAATTTCTACACGCAAATCGAGGGCCCGGTTATGGCTCCGTTCGATTTGACGTTTATGTTTTCGGCCGAACAATAGTTCGGCCGAAAATTACATTGTTCGGCCGAAAAATTGTTTTTCAAAAATTTGGAGACTCGATTGTCACGAAAGTGTAACCCACCTTCGTGATTTCACCCTAAAATTAAAAGATTTTATAATTTTCTCTACCATATGTAGAGCATATTTTCTTTTGACTATAAAAGAGAAAAAATTAGCTCACAAGGAAAAAATAACTTTTTGGTTTCTTGCAACAAAATGGATAAAACATGAATTTAATCGTTTCCTAATATAGTCCAAAGAAAAAATTCTAGGAGTCAAGAACACTCGAAGTATGTATGATTTGAGCTTTGAACATAAATTTTGATAATTGTACATTCTTCAAACAGATGTCGATCTCCTACTCTAGAATCTGGACTCAATTGGAGAAACTGCTTACATTTTGAAAATAATCTTGGTGGACATTCATTATGCACTACTGTATAAACAATGTACATGAATTGATCTAAAAATATTTTGAAACCATTTTATTAACCTTGATTTTGAACAATTTTTGGCCACTCTAAAACCATAAGAGGTTTACCTTGTTAATCAATTTTGTTCAATCCTAAATACTCAAATGAGAAAAGTGATAAAACATCATGAGATAAATTAAACAAGGGTAGTTGCGGAGCAACAAGTCCCTGCTAAGAAGGTAGACTTGCTGCTCTGATATTCGTAGGACAAGTCTCTAATGGTATATATGTTGGTATTTTATGTGAAAACTTATCCATGCTACATAGTTTCTCTCTAATAGCCCAATCGCGTAGTCCAAGTTAGAGTAGCAACCAGAGTAGAATAGCCCAAGAAAAGTGGATATGAGGACTTCGTCGTTGTTCGTTGTAACCAAGTTTGGTAGCCAACAAGTGAATAGTAATTTCAGTCTTGAAATCATTATTTTTCCATGGAGCACATAATAATTGTTTTGGATTTTTTTTTGGAAAGTATCAAAGCCCCTGAAAAAGGAAAAAAAGGAAAAAATTCTTGGAAACTAATGAATTCTAATTATGGTTCTCTATTCTTCTTATCACAGTACAACATTACATTAATCCGTTTTTCTTCTCATAAATAGAGGGGCATGTCCATGTTAAACACGCATTACGATGCAGATTTTCTGTTAAATTAGATTGAAAAAGGCCAAAATCATGCACGCATTACGATGCAGATTTTCTGTTAAATTAGATTGAAAAAGGCCAAAATCATGGGTACCTATCGTCCGTGGACAAAAAGCTGTTTTTATTTACAAAGTACAGAAAATCAAATATCCCCATTGAGGCGTTGTTAATTCACTCTGAGCGAAACTCCATTGGATTACATAGAAGCACAAACACTGGACACATCACTCTCATGGCTTGGTCTGTACGTTTGATGTGAAAATTTGGCAAGCACCTGTAGGAAGAGCCTGTAACAGTAAATGCTTTTCACCTACTAACAACAAGGAAAATGCCATCTCGTTTTACTGTAAGAATAATAGTGACCAAAAAAGTTCAAAAGGATTAAAATAAACTAATTATAATAAGCAATTTATGAGGAGTAAAAAGTAAATAATTTTTTTTTTCCATAAAGCATTAAACTAATTATAATTATAATATAGAATTTCCAAGAAATTGACCACTTGTCCATGAAAAAAGGACATGCGTCCATAAAACATAAAGAAACTCCAAGGGGCTATTGATGTCTAACGCCACTGCCTTTGGCAAAAACAATCCACACATCAATGAAACATGAAGCAAACTACAAAAACGACCATGGAACCATGGAAGTGGACTGAAGATAGTGATGGGTCTTGTGGCATGTTTATGGTGCAACTGGATATGCTTTGGTATTGCTCCATTCTTTTGGATCTTCAATGCCCATGCCACCTGCTGTGTGGTCAGCAGTGTTAACCTCCATAAATTTTGGGCAGAAGCATTCTCCTGGAGCAGATTCATAGTCACGATATGGGGCACCAACTCTGAAAATATTCAGAGCCTTCCATGATATTGACACCATCGTTTTCACAGGTTTATTCTTTAGTGACTTCAAAATCAATGTCAGGGGTATTGTCTCGTTGAAATTATGAGCACCAAACTTCAGTCATAACAACAACACCCTCATGAATTTGAGCATCATCCTCTCCAAAACTACTTTCAGAATCTGAAACACTTTTGTCCACAGGGAATTCCAGAAGATTTTCTCTTCCTTCCAAACCAATGCCTTCAATATCTTCAATGAAAACACATGAAAACAAGTAGATCTTCCTCCTCTAGGGCTATCAAAAGCTGATAATATGCATCTTCAAAACTCAGCATGACAAAATATTACAAATGTTGATTCATGCATTTTATAAAAGAATTGGTGTGTATTCTTGGTTCAGTAATTTTTCCAAATACCATTAGTATCCAGGGCTTCACATACTTTCTCTTCAAGATCAGCATAAGTCTGTTCTACTGATACGTAATTCCGGTGAGCATCTTGTGACCCTTTTTGTTCCTTAAACATTCTTGAATCAAGCCATAAGTATTTCCTTCATGAAAAAACCCATTCAAGCCTTCTTTCGTTTGTATTTCAGTCTTCTTCTGAGCATAGTGCCATTCTGTTGTGGGTTTAGGCCAATCACACGACTCCTTGTCTGCATTGGTATTGCTTCGTTTTTTTGGATCCATAACAAACTGTATAACAAACTGGTGGCACAATATAGCGTGGGTAGTGTAATAAACAAAGAAGGGTACCATAATTCTATAATCAACGGAGACAAAGATAATGCCAAGAGGCATTGGGACATGTAACACTAGAATTCGGGTGTGCGACTAGAATATAACTTTGGAAACCAACCCTTAAGACTCACGAGACTTCCCCAGGGGTTTTCCTAATGATAATTGCTCCTATGACGCTCAGAAAATTATGCAGGTCTTCACATGATAAATCTTCACATTAATTGTGTCGCACCCCATAACTGTACATGGGGCAAAGAGTGGACTATGTTTTATTTTATGAATTACTACCGCTTGGTGATCACGTGTAGTGGCTTTCTTTGTAGATGAAAGAAACCGATCAATTCTTTTTTGATACTGACCGATTTGGGTGGGGAAGGTTTTTGGAACAGAATAGGGAGGAATCCTTGTTATAATAGAGACGACATTACACATAGATAGAAAGGAGGATTTCCTTATAAAGTAAACGATATAAAACATGTTCGAGCAAGGAACATAGTAATTGAGGATCCCCTGTGCAATGGATTCCATTCATAGTGGGAGATGATTGCCTCATGGTGGTTTCTCCAATTATGCTTGGTGTCTGGAGAGAGGAGCTTGAAATGTGGGTTCGTGGCAGTGAGAGGGAGGGAGAAGCTATAGTTCGTGACAATGACAGGGAGGGAGAAGCTACGTGTAATAAGGACAACAAAGAGGGAGAAGTTACCTTTGATAAGGAGGACAACATAAGTAATGCATCGACGGTTGAAGAATTTTTGCAGTCGGTAGAGGCAGGCTTAGGAGCCTAACGAATTGAAGGATCTGAAGAATATAGAGGAACAAAGGTTGCAATCATCCAGAGTCTAAGCTCGTCACAAATACACGTATGCCAATATTATTACATAGTATTTGTATTATTACATATTATCCATAAAATTGAAAGCACAAACAAATAGGGTTAATGTCTTTTACCAAAATAGTTGTGTAATTGCTTCAACTATTCATTAAATAACACACAAATTGCTTCAAATCAATAATGATAGCTCCATTGATTTAACTATATATTGGTCCAACATAATTTCTCTTATATCGTAGCCCACCACTGGCACATTGAGCTTGAACTTCTTGCCTGTTCTGGGATTCTTCCTCCGCACCCGATTTCATCTTCTTGAAAGAAGATTTGCAGATATAGACACTAGGTTTACTTCTTCGACCATTGCGTGCTATAGGGAGTTGCACAGTCTCTTGGTGTGATGCTCAACTACAAGGATACTTGAGAACAAACAACATTTTAAAATTAGACATTAACGCGTCATATTTTACAAAGATATAACCTTTTAGTTGTCATCACAGAAAAGAAGGGTCGTTAAAAAAAATAGTATGCAATTAAGCATGATTTAGTGAAACATAGAAAACTCGTAATCATCTTATATTTCAGAAACATCACAATGCTCTATAACAAATTTATGTTAGAAAACAGGTATAAAACAATATGCAACTAATAAGCATGATTTAGTCAAACATAGAAAACTCACAATCATCTTATATTTCAGAAACATCATAATGATTTATAACAAATTTATATGAGAAAACATGATTCTTACTGCATCTTCTGTGTGAAGAAAACTTTCAATTGAAAGGCTGATTATTAAAAACAACATGCAACTCAACATGATTTAGTGAAACATAGCAAACTCGTAACCATCTTATATTTCGGCAAACATCACAATGCTCTATTACAAATTTATACTAGAAAACAAGTATTAAAATGGTATGCAACTAAGCATGATTCAATGAAACATAGCAAACTCGTAATAATCTTATATTTCAGAAACATCAATCTATAAAAAAAATTGTATTGAAAACAAGATTCTTATTGCATCTTCTTCTTGAAGAAAACGTTCAGTTGAAGTGTTAACCTTCTGGGCATATAGCGCTCGCTAGCGCTCAACAGGGCCAAACAGTAGAACTACTGAAACCAGTTGTTCCCATATTGAGTGAAAATGAAAATGGCGAGCTACTACGGGGATGATCCGCATGGGATCAATATACTAACAGCCATTTGAGAGCTTGCTCTAGTTTCATAACCAAAGTGCTTTAAAACTTCCATGAATGGTGAAAGTGGCGCAAGACTTCCCATCCATGCAATTCTACGGGACCTTGTTAGTTAGGTAGGATACCCAATTCAACCTAATCTCGGTTGTGCATACATCTACAACATGGACGACTTTCTTTGAACACTCCATACATCTGCAACATGGATGACTTGCTTTGAATACACCAACCATACACCGAAATTGAGCACAGAACTAGCCATGAGTAGAAGCAGAGTAGGACACATAGCACTACACTTGTCCTTTGGGGAAACACTATGAAGCTTCGATCTTCCACATATAGTTATGGAGCTTCGATATTCATTTAATGACTTGGGAAAAATCCTAAACATCTAAGCTTATGAACTAGGAAAAATCCTAAACATCTAAGCTTATGAACTAAGAAAAATCCTAAACGTTTAACACTATGAACTAATGCTAGACATAAAGTCTAGCATTAATCCACTATGCAATCCACTATCTCATCTATATGTAAATTATCTAAGTCTTCTTGTAATTTATCCTAGGTCTGCCTCGATTTGAGGCCAAATAAGACCTTAAAATAGAAAGTTAGGATAAAAAATGAAATATCACTTAAAAAATTGCATGAATCCATTAAAACTTTGGTTAAAATGATGTATTTGCATTGGTTTTTGTGCAGAAACTAATATAACAACTAGAATCGATTACTAAGAGTCCCGATCTCGAAAGGCAGGGACGAATAAGATTGATATATAAAACACTTTAGAGAAGGAAATTGGATGAATTGATCATATATGGCATTAGTCAAGTATTTGGAGTAATTGAATCTTTTTTATTGTGCTATTCTAAGAATGAACCTTAAGATTGTGTCACCAACAATGCAATCATTATCATATCTCATTATCAAACAAGACATTGCAATGACCTCTCTTGATACAACCGAGAAAATTTATGCTGGAAGAGGTAGGGTTAACTCAAGAATGTTTGAATTTTCCGGTAACTTCACAAATACAAACTATTTTTGTTTAATTAATAAGAAATTGAACTGTGTACCCAAAGCTTCTTCATGAAGGGGTGTTTGATTATCAAGTAGCAACAACATTTCAGATATGGCATCTAAAGTAACAAAAAAACCACTCTAGATCCATCATGAGACATCACTGCTCTTTGGTTTGCATCATACAAGCTTGAACACATCAACATAATCTCAAGAAAATGATAGATTGATGAAACAATTGCCTGTGCAAGACCACTTTCCTAGGTGGGAAAAATATCGCAACCATCTCTGAACCATTGCTAAGCTACTTGATGAATTTCACAAGCATTCTTCACTGTAAGCCTAAGTTCAAACATATCTCCATCTTTATCAATCAAATGGTTAGACTCAGAGTCTAAGTAATGGTTTGAGTAGGGATAACATATTTCCGCCTTGTGACGATGGTTCCTTTAAGCTCAAATACACAATTTTCTTATTATTTACATAGTGAAAGACCAAATAATAGATTGAAAGAGCGGCGATAGTACCTGTCTACTTGGAATTTTGAAATTTTGATGCCGACCTTGTTTTCTCACAAACTCGAACTGTAACACAATCTACTTACAGGTTAACTTTGACTTTTTGTTCACGTATTTTTTTTTTGAAAAACTAAAACTTCCTTTAGAAACCTAACACTTGTCAAATTTTTTATTTGGTTTTAATTAGTTGGTACACGGTGCATTCATGATTCCCATCTACTACTGTTATTGTTGTGTAATACCATGTCACATGGATTAGCAGTTTGCGGAGGCCGAGGTAGTGGTTTTGCAATCCTACCATTTGGCTCTTCAATTCATAGGAATCTGCCACGTGTGTCTAGGAAATTTTTAGTTTGCGGAGGCAAGGGGATATATTAATTTCCTATACCCTCATGCTTCGAGTTGGATTCAATAGCCAACAACAACTACATAGAAACATATATGAATCAAAAGACATAAGGATTTTACACTCAACAAACACTCAAAGGGGGAAATTATATTAATTAATCATTCCCGTGTGTATTTCTATAACAAAATTAGTCCCTTTATATAATAATAGGTGACCATACCATCTATGTCATAATTATATGTTTAGTTCAATCATATGCATAACTATGCCCATAATACCTTGTTAAATATTTTCATGAATTTCTTAATCAATCTTCATCCCTAACATTTATCCTTGATTCCTCTATAGACTTCTATGCTTGTTCTACATCATTACAAAGCCATTGTATAAATTAGACATTATTCATGATTCACAAGTAGGAGTTAATCCTTCATACTCCTTATAAATTACTTGTGATCTCAATGTGTAATCATCATCTTTTGTCTCTTCAACTCTCTTTTGAACTGGTCCCATCTTCATCTTCATCTTCCATGCTCTTTGTCTTCATTTTCTATTTTTGTGCGATCTTTGGTCTTCTTCATTCTTCATCCTCAATTTTCTTCAATTTTTGTCTTGTACATGTAAAAAATAAACATTGCGTTTGTTTAAGTCCATATAAAAAAGTTAACATCCACCAGAATACATCGGTCACTAGCTGCTGTATCCACTGGTTCTCTAGGAAACTTTTACTCGTACATGATTTAGCAAAAATTCTTCAATCGTGAACATTTTCACTCTCTCAACATCATCATCAATCATCTTGGGTTTTCTTTGTCTTACCCGTAACCACACTCTAGGTTTTTTTGGATTACCCTCAACCATTACATCCTCAAGTGGTTTCTTCTTACCACAAACATTACATCAAGTGATTTTTGGTTGATCACAAACCTTCCTCTATCGTGACAAGTAGTTTCATATTATCAAAAAACTTGCACTACAAGGTGCTTTTTAGAGCCCATGAACTTTTCAACATACACATTATGGGGGTACACTTTCCTCTTCATGAATTACATCAACATTGAATCATATACATACAATTTCAAAATTTCATTTCAAGCTAATCTAGCCCTTATACAAACATTGGACCATTTTCTTTGCATCATCAAATTTTTTTTATTCGATCACCATTAGACTTCTTAGGGATGTCGTTGTAGGGTCAATGTTTTGGATCACTCTACACTACCAATTGGCCTCCTTTTTGTCCATTTTAACCTATCTTTACCTATCCCTTTGCTATATTTTCTTATGTTTTTAAGTTAAAGTTCCAATACAAGCTACAAGGTATTTTATTGCTTAATGCATTGATTTCTCTTACTTTTTAGTGAATTAGAGAAGCAAACGAATTATTTTACTAATGATGGTTCATGTTGTTCAAATACAGTAACATGCATCAATCCTATAGCACATATATGCTACCGGGATTCATGCAACAACCTGTTTCTAAAAGCAATTTTGCCACAACATTTTCGGACATATGAAGATGAATTTGGAAAATTGAAGACATGGGTTTTGAGCAAGATGTGATAATTTAAGTAATAAGTGGCCATGTTCCTCAAAATATGTAATACCAGGGAAATATGGGTGGATCTTTGAGAGGCATTTTCCCATAAATCTATGTTTTTGACAGAATCCTGTAACTGCCTCGATGGTTAGGATACTTGCCAAACTTCACAGATGATTTGAAGACGTGAGTTTTGTGGAGATATATGTACAGATGGACACCTATTATCTAAATCAATCAAAACTCTATCAACAAGAATGTTATTCCTGATCAATGCTTCAACTGAATCCCGTAGCACGTGAGTATGTTGCGATTTCATGCCTTCGGTCATGAAATCGTAACGAGATGACCAATTATGGAATCTTGTCTGTTCATTGATTTATCTAAAGATAATATTGTAATATCCTGATTATCTTTAGTATATTGTGTTGATATTATGGTAGCTTCGGGAGGTATGAACCTCTATTGTGACCTATGACGAGATTAGAATATTCTGGAAGGAAGCAAAGAAGTAAAGGAAACCCTAGACGAGATGTCGGCAACAAAAATGTAATTAATGTGAATTAATTAGTAATCAGAAGGAGAAGTCGGCCCTAGTAATTCTGCCAGACCACTATAAATACAGGGCACCGGTTCTCATTATTCACACTTCTCAAAATTGCAGAGAGCAGTTTCTGAGCACTACAGTTGGCAGTTTTGTGCACAAGTTTCTGGGGAAGGTGTTGCGCCAGTTTATGGGTGGGACTATCTGATCAGTTTGGTTTCTATTCTTGTTTGGTGCATTAGCCTTGCTTGGCTATTGATTGCTATCAATATTCTTCTCTGTCAAGGTCAAGGTGCTCGGAGGGTGGCTTCGACCTATGGTTGGGTGGCAAGGGTATTGTCAATGGTAAAACGAGCACAATCTTTCATATTCTAATAGGTTATGGGCCCAAACCTCCTTCATTCAGTATAAACGCTGGAAGGAAGCATAGTCACTAGGGTATTGAGCTCACTGAGGAACTGCTGCTAGGGTTACTAGCAGGAACAGCTTCCAAAGACACTGTCGCTAGGGTTACTAGCAGGAGCAGCTTCCAAAGACACTGCCGCTAGGGTTACTAGCAGAAGAAATTGCAGAAACCCTAACCTCAGATCCGACACCTTGGGATGGAGCATCTCACTCAAAAAGAAGATATTCAGATGCGCCCTAACTCAGCCCACCTTTTATCTCTCTCAGAAGACAGAAATGACGAAGTTGAAGTTTTGGATCAAGGCATGACCAATTACCAGTCAACTGAAGACATGTGTGAAACAATCAGTCTTTTACACTACTCAACACTTACTGGAATGATTGAAGATGACATGTGGATAATCGATAACGGAGCTTCTAGGCACATGACGAGAGATCAAGACAGACTCTCAAATCTAAATGATAAGAAGACCTCATACAAGGTAGAGCTTGGAGATAAAACCACTTACCCCGTGGAAGGATTTGGACAAGCCGCCATCAAAATGAAAACAAGTAATTATGTTCACTTAAGCAATGTTTTATATGTACCTGGTTTAGAAAATAATCTTGTATCAATATCTTGCCTAGAAGACAAGGGAAACATAATAGCTTTCGTGGATGGAAAAGTGTTATCATGGCATAAAGACTCCAGCATAGAGAATGCTAGGGTTATCGGAAGTCATGAAGGAAATTTGTACAGACTACTAGAACAAAATGAAGAAGCTCTTGTACATGACGAAGTCAATCCTAATGAACTTTGGCATAGAAGGTACACTCATATTAATTATCAAGCATTACCCTTTCTCAAAAGAATGGTTGAAGGAATACCAGAGTTGCAGTCTACACACGAAGGAATCTGCAAAGGATGTGCCCTTGGGAAGAATATCAAGAAACCATTCCCAATCAACAATAACAGATCTAAGGAGATTCTATATCTAATACACTCAGATGTTTACGGTCCGATGCCAGTAAAATCTCTAGGAGGATATTCTTACTATGTAATCTTTATAGATGACTATTCAAGAAAGAGTTGGCTATACCTACTGAAGACAAAAGACGAAGTATTCAGTAAGTTTCAAGAATTCAAAGCAGAGATAGAAAACCTCACGAACAAGAAGATCAAGACATTAAGAATAGATAATGGATGATAATACACCTCGAAGGAATTCGTTGCATTCTACAAATCGGCAGGGATTAGGAGGGAGTTGATTGTTCCTCATAATCCTCAACAAAATGGTGTAGCAGAAAGAAAGAACAGATCTATTGAAGAAACCGTAAAAGCCT
>JZKD02S0117386.1:169548-232667 GCA_000966675.3 Picea glauca | reverse complement strand
CATCTGGATAAAAAATATTCTTACATATAATTCAATTAATTAACTTTAAATTTAATTCAATTAATTAAATGTTTAATTTATGTTTATAAATATAAATATAATTCACTTAAATTAGAAACAATAAAAACTTATTTTTACCTATATATAATTAAATAACTTTACAAACTTAGTAATAAGTTATGATTTATTATATTACTAATTAGTTTAAAATATAAACAAAATTAAATTAATTAATTTCTGTAGGTTTTTAGACAACTGACCTAGGTTAAAATCTCAAAAACATCCTGCACAATAACTATTAATTGACCGAGATCAACAAGCTATCAATTGACGATTAGTCCTAATGATGAATCTCGATTCGGATTCGAAACGTTGACAAAAATGACACAAACCGTGGATTATCCGGCAAACAACTTCGAAAATACTCACCACAAAAATCTAAAAACAACAATAAGTTCTTCATCATGTGGATAACTAAATCTTTCATGAATGTCTTCTTCATGGGAGATTTCTAGAATTTGAAGAGAGTCTTCTTGTAGGTCATACCCATAAAAAATATCTTTCCCACAAGAAAATTCATTACCAATTAGTTGCACCAAAGGTTCATCAATTAGCTGTTCATAACTTATTTTTTCATTAACAAGTAGATCTTCTTCATCAAACTGTTCTTCCATTTTCTGATCACATTCAAACTTTTGTTCACAACAATACTTGAAAAGGAGATGAGTTGAATACATGGTCTTACAATAAGAATGAAAAGATGCATGAAAATTCTTTAAAGATGAAATGTTTGCAACAAGCAAAGCTTTGTACCACTGTTGAATATCTCCAGACAAAGAACTCAAAAACATTTTCATTAAAACAAATTCATGATAAATATTATGTTGATGCATGCAAACATGAAAATCCTCTAAGTGTTGTGCAAGACTTTTCTCATCATATGTATTAAATATGGGAAGGTAATCTACCCAATCTTCCATATTAGGCACAACATTAGGATAACCATGTATATTTGAAAAATCAAACGATGCATACCTTGCAGCTATCCGAGCAACAAAATAATTTGACATCTTGAAATCAGTGGAGTCGCCAATTAATCATATGGATTCTTCATACCATGGAGTCACCAGGTGAGGTATAATTAAAGAGCCTACGAGTTTCTGATTCTGTTCACCATCATAAGCCAGATCTATTCAATGTCGTACTCCCAGGGAAGATAAAACTTTCAAATCCGTCCCCGGAAACGACGCCAAAAAGATGTTTCTCCTGAGATTGTTCTAGGCTCAAAGAACAATGTCAAGGCATCTCATAATAATAATTCAATTGATTAAATGGACCTTTTAATGCCCTAATGAATCTGATTCTTCAATGAATATAAATCATAAATAAAGAGGCCTTATCTCATTTATAAATTTCATCAAAATATTTAAAGCATGAAAGGTAGAATGAAAGAAAACATAATTGAAACAAGGAACAAGGTATTCGGTAAAAATAAATCTTACTCCTTCAATAGAGGAAATAACAACAAATTTATCTATATCATGAAATTACTTGAAATTATAAGCAAGAATGTCAAAGGACATGTCTTATTTTACTCACAGTAAAATAAAGGAAATTTTGTACTTCAAACAATGTTTTTAATTCTTACTGCAGTGGAGGTTGTAACAAGTTGCAACAACTATGACATAAATAAATTAAACAGAAGCAAATGGTTTATGAAAACATAGAGAACATATAACAAGAAAACACAAAACTCCAGAAATGAAACTCATAACCTCTCTATCTTCTGTAAAAATAATTTTATTATGAATAACTCAGGGCCAAAAAGTCCCTTTCACAATATTTTGGATAAACATTTATATAAAGAAATTACAAAAGAATTTGTTATATGATCCTAGAGATATCTTCGAATTCTAAAAATGTTGATATGATCAGATAATCCCTAGATCCTTTCAATTGCTGAACATAATTTCCTCATTTTGTTGACTGGAAGCCCAAATAAAAACTGTAACAAACATGAGAAACATCGTCTGTTGGATAGGCCCCGCTAAGATATTGTCACCGTTGATCTTGTCTTCATTAATCCCACATTTACTAGATAATTTATTTTACTCAGCTTTTTATAGCAAATATTTTGATATAATGTTTGAATGCAAGCAAAGAATATAAACATAATGCACTCTGTAATATTGATGGTATGTTATTTTTAGTCATGGAATCTAGTTGTACCAGTTGACCTTATTTGAACACATGTAAGTCATTGATTTGATCGAACATTTCTCTTTACTTTAATCCCCATAATGAATCTAGACCTTTCATCAGGGTGATGAAAAAGTCCAAATATAATATGAGCCGTTGATTTAGAACCAAAAATAATATGAGATCTGGGTTGTCCATTGGATGACACCCATCGGAGAAGGATACAATCACTAATGATGTCAGCTAGAACACATGGAATCTCAACATATGATCATACTAAATATGAAGTGGCAGCCAGGTGCGACGTGCGTCACCTGTTGGTTGGTCCTATTGGCAAGCTGATGTGGTATCATGGCAATGGAGGACCTTGAGATTGAATCTGTATTGTCAGGCGAATGAGTCTTTGGAACAATACAAAACATCCACCAGAGTGTTTATTCAGAGTGAGAAAGTCTCTGGGACTCCAAAACAATGAATCACTTGTTGAGGTTTATCGGAGTATCCTTGTAAGGTGATCCTTGTTATTCATCATTGATCACTTGTTGAGGTTGCAAAGGATTTTGGAGTTCGATCGGGAACTCCGAGATCTAATCGTATCCATTTGTTTTACTGATATGACAGGAGTTCATCCAACCGTCCATATGAGAGAGGCTTTGGGAGTGGTATAAGCTATAAAACTCCGATGAGGTAGCTCCGAGATTCAATCTCAACTGTTAGTTGGAGATAGCAAAGAGAAACAAGAGTCGTCGATCTCATATTCAGACGCCAAAATTGACTAACTCATGGATAACGTCATGCTAACCTCATCTGGACATGTGACAACACAACATTGGTTCGTACAAGTGCTGATTTTGCAAAAGGACATGACATGTCTCACTTGGTTCTGGGATTTTTGAACTCTATATTTGGCATTTGCAGGTGTACACATGGAAGTCATTGATTGAACATAAGTTGGCATGCCACCTGGGTGACTGACATGGGATCTGGTAAACTCAGAGATTTGTGACAGATTTGGGTCATCTGTCGGAGTACCTTTGGACCAATTTGGATCATCCATCGGAGTTCTCCATCAGAGTGATCAAGAATGTAGGACTCCAAGAATAAATCTCTACTGTTGATTGATCTTATTTGACTGGGGCATATGACCACATCTAAGATTTCTATTGGAGTACCCAATTCAGAGTTGTGGGTGAATGAGATGTTAGCACCATGATTTTCATAGCTAAGGTTAGAGGTTTGTTAGAAATTTGCAAATTCATGCATGCTAGCACCAATATTGTTTTTAGCACCTAGCATCATCCAACATCTCCAAAGGTCGGTTTCAAAAGGAAGCTTTATCATTTCTTATTTTCATTTCCATTTGCAACTGTGTGCTGCAAAACTCACAACATGCTGTAAAACTCACTTTGCGCTGCAAAACTCACTGCGCGCTGCAAAAATCATCGTGCACTGCAAAACACATTGTGCGCTGCAAAACTCACTGTGCGCTACAAAATTCTCTGGGCGCTGCAAAATCACCTAGTACACAAAAAAATCGTAATTTTATCATAACTTTTAAATGTCGATCTGGGTTATTCTGAAATTTTTTAAGAGATGAATAGTAATATCATTGACTTGCTGACCAAAAATCAGCCTGACCCAGTTCGTATTTTTGGAGAAAAGTGGAAATCATCACCTACAGGGAAGTTTGCAACGAATCCTGAAATTGCACTGCAAACACTCTCAATTTGATAAATCCGAGTTGTAGGAGGGCTACCACCTATCCGAGGAGGTTCGAATGGGTTCTCAGAGAGTAGTTAGATACCAAGGGACACTTGTACCTAAGATTCAACTCCACTAAATCTCCATGCAATGAGCTGGCTGCAATTCCATTTATTGTAAAAGACAGTTTCCAGGAATCAAGGAATTAGTTGGATTTTCTGTCTGCCACATGTCTCTAAGGCATAGAATTTGATGCATGGAGTGGGATTCGACCTCTTAAATATATGATTGATGTGATTTTCTATTTAAAAGGGGGGAGGCTATTGGACTATGTATCTTTTTCCTGAATATATTTATGATCTAAATGCAGAAGTGTCGTGCTTTCATGAAGAAGAGATTCATTACGATGTTGTTTTAACTATGTATTTTCTTTGTAATGCTCATCTCCATAATTTTTTTTTCTCTCCAGTATTTAGCTAAGAGTAAATGTGTGGAATTCATCCATATTCGATGCTCCATTCATACAGTAAATACTTGTTATGTGTTTAAATATTTCTGGTTCATAATTCATCCATGCTTGATGCTCTGCTCATAGTAATCTATCTTTCTATATTTCATCTAAATTTACATTGAGAACTCATCCTTTGCTAGATGATCTTAGTGTGATGGGATGTCCCTTTCTCTTTTTTGCTTCCATCCAAAATATTTCCTATTTCTAAAGAATAACACTTACTTTTCCTTTGTTCTCTAAGAGTACACCACCAATCATTAGCTCAATATTTTAATTTCATAATTTGACTCCATTTCCTAGTGGTACTTTCTCTCTTGCTTGTTCTACCATCTCTTTAAAACAAAAACAAACCTATCCTATTGCAAAATCTGACCTCTGTGCATTTATTGATGAATCCTTTGAGTTATTACCAGTCATTAGACATCTGAGAGAGCCCTCTCTGGTTGTATAGGTCAGAATACAATCTAAAGTTGGTTGAAATAGTTACCTTGGGGTTTTCTTTGATACAACCCAAATAAATTTCCGAGTGTTAACATTTTTGCATCGTTTCTGGGGAACGATTTCTATTATTGTCCTCGAGAAGAACGACATTGTTTTAGTTCTAAGGTCTAAGAGAAACAAACACTTAGGCACATATTGGTTGTATTTCTACTCTGGCGACCACACATCAGAAAATCAGTTGGAAGGTGATTCCACTGGCAAAAGAATCCAGAGCTAAAGTTTTCACGACAACTTCATTTTTCAAAGAGATCCAGGTATGAAGAGTTTCTCGTCGTCAGAATGACAAGCTTAGATTTCGATCCAGGTACTTCATCAAATAGAACAACAAGGTTGGTGACAGACCTTGTTTCTTTTCAAAATTTTAGAAAATGGATTGATGTGTCTTCTAAGCATCATTGGTGTGAAGATTTTCGTTCCTTGTTATTATCTTATTTGGATTCATGTCACATCCTTAGTCAAGAGGAAATGTTAGAATGTTTACAAAATCTCCTTATGGAACTTGAGATAGAACAAGAAGAGAATGAAACGAAAACACATGAAACACTACTCGCTGATTCAGAGCAGTATAAAGCAGGATATCAGATTGCAATGGCTCACTGTTACAAGTACTATGGCCTTAGGACTAAGGTTAGTACTCCGAGGTCTATTATTCTTGTAGAAAATGAATTTTCAGCCAACAAGCAACCAAAAAACTTTTTTATGACATAGACAATGTGAACAGTCAGAAAGAACCATTTAAAGATGATCTCATTGTTTGTCATAAGGAAGTGATAGTTGTTTCTTCTCTCCAAGACCCTTTTGCATCCCTGTTAGAATCTTCAATGGAAATGAGTTACATAATGTTTACATTGTAAAGAGAAAGATACTTTTGATTTCTTGGAATGAAATGAAGCAGATTTCTATTCTATCTCATTTGTGTGTATCTGTGACTTGGTTACTTTTTGTTTTTGATCTCCACATTTACTCTTTTAATATGTATATTTTCAGAAAATTATATAAAATTTTTATGTTATTTTGCAACATTCTTTTCATAAGAAAATCAACCTAATCCCTTGTAAATAGTACTTGTGGATTGGTAAAATATTTTTGAGGTTGTAAAACATAGGGTGATATTCCCAACTATCTTGTCTTATCCAAGCAAGATTCGAAAATGCTTGAGTAAGATAATTCATATCTTTGTCTCAACACATGAGTCCATCTTTTCCGACGTCTAGCCAACACCGTCATCTATTATACCAGGGCCAATAGGCCCAGAGATTAGAGTAGAGTTGGACATTATGCGTGCCAAGGGAACTCTTTTTGTATCTCCTATATGTATTGAGGGCATCATCCCGACGGTGTATTATTCACACTTTTGAGGCCCATGGCCCACATTTTCTTCAGAAAAATCATTTCCACTCTCAACCAAAAGCTCCAAAATTAATTCAGCAAAGACCAAAGACTTCTTAGACTTCGCCGAAACAAATTCAAAATCAAATTCTTGAAGAATGACTATCCATCGACTAATCTTCCTGCCGATGACCCGTCGTGTCAATACATATTGAAAAGGATTCATGACAACTACGAAAGTGGTCTTGCAAAGCAGAATGTAATGATGAAACCTTTGGACAACATGGACAACTGCCAAAGCCAGTTTCTCAACATGGGTGTAATTGAGTTTTGTTTCGACTAAGCCTCGGCTAAGTTAGTAGATAAAATGCTCCTGGAGCACGTCACCCTCTTGAACAAAGACCATACCAATAGTAGACTATGCTACTACCAAGTACAACAATAAATCCTTGTCATGATCTGGAGGACTGATCAGAGGGGAAGACGTCAGAGCACGTTTCAATGCTTCAAAAGAGCGCTGAGCCGCTTCATCCCAAAATAATGGGACCCCTTTTTCAAGAGACACATAAACCCTTTAGCAATATCAACATAGTTGGAAAAAAATCGTCGAAGAAATTTATCTTTCCCCTATGGAATTTGAAGCTGGGGGATTGTGTGTGGGGGAGGAAATTGAACTATTTCCTCACCTTCAGAGGATCGACCATGATCCGTTTAGTGGACATGATGAAACCTAACAAATGTTCCGATGTTACGCAAAAACTACACTTGTTTAGATTCAGGCGAATCCGATAGTAGCGACACCTCTCAAAAATAATTCATAAGTGGGCAGGATGATCAGATATATTATAATGAGAATGTGATGCTAGATCATCAAGATATGTCTTGACTATATGCTTGAGGTCATTGAAGGCGAACGACATGGCCCACTAAAAAGTGGCTCCAACATTTTTAATCCCAAAATGAATTTTCCTATATGCAAACGTACCCCAAGGACATATGAATGTGGTCTTATGCTTAGCATAGGGTTTGATCTCAATCTGGTTGTACCCAAAAAAACCATCCATAAAAGAAAATACTTCATATCCCACACATTCATCGACAATATCGTCAATGAATGGGGTTGGAAAATTATCTTTCAGGCAAGCTTTATTCAAATAACGAAAGTCCATACACACACGAATCATAGCTTGCTTCTTTTTACAGGAACAGGGTTTGACACCCATTTAGTTAATTGCATTGGATAGATGAAACCAACCTTAATGAGTTTCTCTACCTTAGCCTTGATAATTGTTTCCTTACGAGGATTGACTAGGTGAAGTTTCTGCCGAACAAGATTAGCATCGAGGTAATTCCTAATATCGTGTTCAACTATATGAGGGTCAATGCTTGGCATCTCCTCATAAGAACAGGAAAAAACATCACAAAATTCCTTAAATAATTTAGTGTACACCTGAATCTCCTCAGAGGAACAATCTGCTTCGATGAAGACGTTTTCAACGACGTCGGGGGTTTTAGATATGTAAATTGGAATCGTTTTAGCTATACTCGCCATATTTCCCTCAACATAGATTATGTGCATGGCTAGAGGGTTAATAGGATAAGTGGCATCTCCATTCATGGTTGTGGTGAAATATCCTTCCTTTACTCTCCTAAGCTCGGGTAAAAAATAATATATATGGTGAAGATCATCCCAAGTTCTATCCGGTCCAGTCATTTCTTCCAAAATTGTCTCATTGGAGGGAAATACCAAGTCCAAAGGATCGTGAGTAGTAAGAGAGTATTAAACCCAGATAAGATCGAGAATGAGATCTAGATCCTGTGGGGGAGATGGATCAGGGTTGGATGAGGTTTGCTGGAAAATTCTATACGCAACCTCAACAACGAATAGAAGCATAGCCATACTAGGATTCCCTACCCCTTCCATCGAAGCCTATGGTGAAGGTAATGCCTATGAATCATTAAAATAACTCATTCGAAAAGAAGCTATTTGGAAGATCGCAGCCTTCGACTGATCAAGGAAAACCAAAATAAACTTGACATCATTCGAAGGTGGCGGATAATCAAAAGTTCCCATTAGATATGGAAACAATCCAACACCCAAGTTGATGGTACCTGGCTACAGAATGTCAATCATTGGGACCGTGGATGCCCCCAATGAAGGGTCGGGACGAGAGAAGGATAACTGATCAATGGTTATAATCCAGCCTTCGTGAGGAAAACATAAGACCCCAAAAATGGTGGATACGTAGGTCCAAATCTGACCTAACAAAATATTGTAGTCGAGAGGCACATCGACTACTTCTTCCTCAATGCACATAATTTTTCCCTCCAACTGCATGAGGAAGGAGGGGATTATGCCATGTGGTCTAAAAGAGCGTCCGTCAAATGCAGTTAAAAACGTCGGCGATGGAGACAACTTGGGTTGGCCAATGGACTTCCAAAATGCCAACGAAATCACGAAAGTCAAGGCACCCTCGTCTACCACCATGCATAAAATGTTTTATGTGGAAAGCGACACGGTGAGGTAAGCGAGGTTTATAATCAGTAGGGTAAAAACAAATAGTTCTCGAGTTAGCTATCTCAGTAACACCCAAGGAAGACAACAATGTTTTTCTCTGTGAGGGGAAACTTTGGAGAACTTCCAGAGAAGACATCGCACAAGGAATTTGTGCCAGATCCTCTACAACGGAATAGTTCTGAGAAGCCCTTGCGTTCGGATTGTGAGGAGCCTTCTTAAACATACCCTTAGGGATAAGACTGATAGTTTCTCCCACAATCTTCTCAATATGAAGAGGAGGAGGTGGTTTGGAATCTTCTTTTACCTTGTCAGCATATTCCGACATTCCGTAATCATGAGCCTTGTTCTACAGATGAGCATTTGATATCATCATGTATATGTTTGCAGATCCATTATTAGCATTAAGTGTGGGGTCTCCCTGATTTCCCTAGGCGTGTTTGTGGATTACCTTTGGGATTACCCTTCTTGCCTTTGGATTTCATTTTTCCCTTGGGTTTTTGGTTACCTTTGATATTTTTTGACTGCACATTGTTTACTTCTGACGTTTGGGTTGTGTGGGCAGCCGAACCAAAAGTTTTCTTGGCCACAATCTATTGAATTGATAACTGTTGCAACTGGTTAGTCAACTGATCTATGGTCTTACTTTGTGTTGAGCCTACTATACCATCGGCCTGAGGCCCAAACTTCTGTTTGGTTTTGTCAAAAGTTGATTGTGGTGCGTTTGGGAGAATCTCGTAGAACATAACGGATTGAGAATAAATCAATTCTAGTTGTTGGGCTCTCATAATAGCCTCTTCTTCAGAGAACACTCCGGAAGTCATGACGTCTTTGGAGACATAAGGAACCAAGGAATTTAGAAACCACTCAAGTGAAAACGTGGGAGGGACCTTCAATTTGATCAAGCTCTTTTTGCGACACCATTCTTGGATGTGATCAGAGATATCAATGACATTTGTTTGCTCGAAATTGGCTAGTAACTTGGTGTCGACATCATATTTCACTGGTAACAGGAAATGGTTCAAGAAAACCATTGATAGGTCATTAAAGTAAGAATACTTCAAGCTATTGAGATCGATATACCATTTCACAGCACCCCCTATGAGAGTGTGTTGAAATAAACACAACTGAACATAGTCATCCTTCAACGAGTTGGAGGAGAACCATAAATGAAACATTGTAACATGATCACTTGGATCTTCACCAAGCTTGATTTCAAATTTAGGTATGTATGAGGGAAACTAAGTTGGCATGGGAGGCCAATGTAGATCATGACAGATCAGATCATTCAACAACCTTGACAAATTTGGAAAATGAAGAGTTGCTAGGAAAGGTAAACTAGGTTGTGGTGGATTAAAACGAAAAGAGGAGCCTGGATTTTGACTAGCACCAGGTTGTTAGGAAACGTTTTCTTGTTGGAAAGGGTTTTGGTAGAAACCATGGTGTCCTTGGCCAATAAAATGAGTTTGCACAATATTCTGCATCGTCGAGGGATTCACATAATTCGATGACATACCTTGGGTAGGGATTGCTCTCTGCATAGTGTTCCAAGGAACTTGGTTGGGGACGCCCCCAGACGATCCTTATGGCATAGGTACCGAACCCTGCCCGGGGTTCCACTAAGCATGGGAGGGGTTTCCCCTGATCGACATCCCTTGCAAAGAAAAATATCCCTACCAGGGATTTCCAAGACCTTGAGATGAGAAAGCTCCTGTCGTCACTCCCCGTGAAGGAACAAAGACTTGCATAGGGTTAGGTTGATTAAAGAAGGGGTTTCCCCCTGACAAAAACACAAACGATGAGAAAGAGTTGTTTTCGAAAGCACCAAACAAAGAGAAAGGCATAGACCCAACTAGAGTCATATAGGACTGAGGCCCATGACTCCCTCCACTAAATAAGCTAGAAATGGTATTAAGCCCGGATGGCTGCTTGAAATCATCTCCAAGCGAAGGGGACGGAGGAGGGATATGACCCCCACCATAAGGGATAACATTAAATGGAGTAGTGGTGCTCGTGAAGGATCCTTGCAAGGGAGAACTAGAACTTCCTTCCCCCAGACCAATAGTCTATAGAGTAGAGTAAGTTAAAGTTGAGCTAGAGTCGAAACCCGACGTCCCGTACAAAAAAGGAGCACGATATGTGTTCTGTATAAAAGGAACAATGGTAATAGTCATTATGGGGACTGTGCCACTGCCATAAGTTGTAGGTGTCTGGTTAGTAGAAGTCCTTATAGGTGGAGGTGGGGGAGTGGGCATAACACCCCCTTTAGCTGTAGTCGGGATGGGAGTACGAGGAATCCCAAAAGAGGTAGCATTAGTTTCTTTCATCACCAATCGTCTAACAATATGAAGATTAGGTGAAGTCACCTTAAGAGGGACTACCTGAATAAGGAGTGCCACTGATAAATTAGTGATCAGAGGGTTTGCGGGCTTGAATCCTTAAACTTCGAGGTAATATACAATAGACTCCTCCGGTTCAAGTGTATCTTCTCTAGAAGCAATCTCAGGCACAAATTTTGGTGGTTCGGTCGCTTCAAAAGAACCCTCTTCATCTAGCGTTCACCTCAGCGGTGGCAAAGGTGGCTCCAAAGTAACTGGCGATAGGCCCCGAAGCCTACACGAATGATGGAGTTGTTGATATTCCACCTTGTGAAATGATCAATCGACACTCTAAGTTTAAGCTAGTGAGAGAAACATAACACACACTAAAAATTCCCTAAAGGAAAATTAAGCAATCAACTGACTAGCAGGAAGAACAATTATGCCAATCGACACTAGAGAAACTTAACGGTGCAAGTGTAACTCGAACACGGAAACACCCTCCAGGTATACTCTACAAAGTGTGATCCAACGTCTTCCTAGGTACCGTGGTATACCCCCGTAGTCACATGTGTAAGTCCCTACAAAAATGAAACTAGGTTTCCAGCTCGCAGTTAGTCACCAAGAGGGTACAATCAACAATTGGGTTGATCATAATGAGCAATATAAAAAAATTCTGAAGCCTTTCAAGGGTACCGAAGGAAAATGGTATGCAAGACAACTGAGGATCCTGAACAGATTCAAGGTCCTGGAAGATCTGTAGTCAAATGTGGTCAGTAAATATCCCAATAATGACCCTCAATATACGATCCCCACTACATTTGGTCCAGCTTTGGAGGGGTTATCTCCTCTAGCTTTCCTCACGCGAACTCGTGTTTAGCCCTTGTGTTAGAGGGGGTCCTGGACAAATATTATGAAATTGGAATTTTACACTCCCTATCACAGACTCTTAAGTTTATTTAAATGGCCTTGAAGAGTTTCCTCTCCACACCTTTTTCAAGGCCCTAAAGCCTAGACTACTTGGTGTACCTTATAAACAAAAAAGACTAGTTGATTTTAGAATTAATCATTGATTTTAAATAGCTTAATTAGTCATGGGGTACGGAAGTGAAACTCGTGGTGTTCTTGAGAGACGAAAGAGAAGAGTTAATAAGTTTTTAGAACACTGTGCATACAACAAACTATTTTCTACAACCAAAAAATGGATTTTTAACTTTGAAGGTGAAAACTTTTCAAAATATAGACCAAGATCCTAAAATGCAATTTTTCCTAGAATGCTTTTTCATTTCAAAATGCAATGCAAACTACTAGAACTTTCAAGGAAGAAGCCTAAAAGGAACTTTGGAATAAGAAATATTTTATTTTTTAGAAACAACCTATGCTACTAACACCAAACAAACATGCATAATAAAATGCAAATGTAGTTAATGAATTGCAACAATTTATTTGATTTTTATATGCTTAGAAATGAAAATAACAAGCAAATGATATATTTTTTTTCAAATCATAATAAAGGGAAAGAAATGATAAACCAAAGACTAACACAAACCCTAAACCACTGCTTGAAAGCAGGGATTCACTGGAATCCACAGGAGGACCTGAATCTTACAAGCTCACCCTTAACCTCGACAACAAACAAAAGAGATAATTAAACAAAAATATTTTTTACAAGTTCAAAGATAATTTGAGCCTAAAACCTAGCCAAACACAGCCAATCAAAGACCATAGAAACTCAGGAAGACCTGAGAAACCAAGAGCTTCCTAAAAGGAAAGAAAATTCTTTTGAAAAAACTCTTCTAGATGAGAGAGACATGTTCTTATCAAAATCAGCCCGTGTATGTACACTGACTATGTATAATGAAAAACACGTATGTATGCAGGCTGGACATATAAAAGGGCGTGCACATTGTTGAAAATTTTCAAAAAAGAAAAAGATTCAGACAGACCAGTCAACTCAAGTAATTTGGTAAGCACCAGTAAGGTGACTAGAGACCCAAAAAGACTCAGAAAACTTAAACAAATAAGAATTCAAGCCAAAAAAAATATTTCCTAAAAAATACCCTAGAGAGACTCTCTAGTGGAGTCACGAATTCTTCTATGGGGAAAATCCCCTTAATCTGGGTCTAGCGACTAGGCAGAGCCTTGACACCTTAAAATACAAAAAATGTTGTATTCTACCCCAAACCACACACAACCTTACAATAATTAAGGGAAGATAAATAAGATAGAATTGTGTACCTTAAGTCCTTACGGCTGATGTCGGTCCCTTTCGATTGATGTCCGCTCCAAGATTGTAGGCATCCTGCTGAAGCTGGCCTGAAAAAATGCTTACAGAACAATCTAGGACAACATATACTTAATTATCAAGATTATATAAAGAGTTAGTTATTCATGAAAAGATACATAAACATAAAAACATAGACATAATATCTGTGACAAGAACTTTTCTCTTTTATTAATAAAAAAATTGGAGGTCTCTCCACAAACCTCGCATGGGTTCCTTTACTGTGTCTCCAAGTGCACTATTCCCAATACAATCTTCACCACCAACATGGCAACATAAGGAGAAAAGGATGGATGGTATAAGGAATATGGATGGAAGGGAATGCTAAGGATAAAACTCAGAGAAAAATGCAGAAGGCTTGGGGAACAAGGGAGAAAATTTGGCATAGTTCTCTTGCGTCTAGTTTGATGTATCCAAATGACCCCCCTAGGGCCTTATTTATATGAGAAAAACATGGTTAATTCGTTGCCAGAAGGGCTACAGGAGGTAGGATGGTTGCAAAACCTAAGATAGCTTATAAACTCCACCGGAAAGTGCATATTTTATATTTTTTGTCACATTTTAGAGTACATGTGTGCTTTTAGTAGTGCAACAAGCATATGTACGTGGGCTTTCAGGTATGCAACTAGCGTATGTACACACTCTTCCTATACAACAGGGCACGTATTCCAAGTAAAAAAATGTTTTTTGAGAAGAACGATCTTGCATGTACTTTTCTTGCATCTCACAAGCTTATGAGCCCCCGGGTTGATGATTTAATGTCTGTAATTTATACATATAAATATCCCCACAATCGTTTTCATGGATTCACTGCTTTTACATCTCAATTGTGAACACACGGTATTCCTTTATTCTTACCTTTCTTTTTTTGTGTCAAACTCTCTTCCTTTTTCTTCACTTCTCTTCTACTACTACATTCTTTTTACTTCTTCTACTTTCTTAATTTTCCTTGTCTTTTTCTTCTTCCCTCTTGCTTCATTTTTTCATGCCCAAGATTCTATCTTTTTCAGTTTTCTTTCACCATCCTCTTCTATCATGGAGTCTACATCTTCTTCTCTTTTCTTCATCTTCTTTCATCTCGCTTTGGCTACATCATCTCTGTCAAATTCTGACTCTTTATGTCTTATATTTTCCTTTATACCCGCAAACTTCTTCATTCACCTTAAATATCATGCATACAAAATATAGATTTCTTGTTGGAGTGACGTCACCATACAACAAAACATCTATGACATTAGATTGACAAACTTAATTGACTCACCAATGTCATGACTTAAACTTGACTTGACTCACTTTTCCTTAAAAGAATTAACAATATCAATGATATAAACATGGAATGTAAGGTACCATCGAACATACACCCAAAGTTTAACTTACATTTAACACTGACTTGACTAGATGCTTGACATCAATAAACATCAACATGACTTTGAATTCGTTTTTGACTTTTACCAAAACTTCATTACTTTTAACTTTAACTTTGTCATAAGAACTTTGCACTCATTTGATAAAACAAACCTTGCATACGGCGACAATGCTCCAGAATCACCACCACCCTATACGATTTTCACTAATAGACTCTAGATCCTAATGGACATATGTCTTAATTATTCAATGGTAGTGGCGGCTCTATCAATTGCAATAGACCATAATCGCATTCCCGACTCCCCCTCCATCTCATTTAAAATTTGACTCACCCTCCATCTCATTCATTCATGACTCTTATCTATAGTGAATTTTAAACTATATTTAAACTGGATTTCGTTATTATTCACTATAATACCTTCATTTGTATGAACACAAGATAATTTCATTGGGATATAACTATTAATTGATGTTAATTCAATCATGGTTAACAATTATTGTGTTAGCCTACAAAGCATTTTGTAAGGAATTGTGTCAATTTCTCAAGTGGTCAACTACAATTCTCTTTAGAATACAAATCATTTTTTTATTAGTTGACTCAGCTACCGCATTACCTTGGGGGTAATAGTTAGATCAATATTGTAAGATAATCCCTTGTCTAAAGCAAACTCAGTTAATTTCAAAGAAGAAAAGTAAGTATGATTATAAAAAACAAGCATTGATGGGATGACGAACCTTGTGATCAAATGGTGCTCTAAGAAATGGATGAATGCTTCCTCAGTTACCTCAGCCAAAGCTACTACTTCAATCCATAGTGTGAAATAATCTATGGTAATAAGGATGTATTTGTGTTTCCTAATGGAGTTTGGTTTGATTTCAACAATGGTATCCATACCCCATTTCTTGAAAGGTTCCTTGATTATCATAGGTTGCAGAGGAACAATAGGTTTCTTCTCCCTTCTAGCACATAACTATTAACATATCTTGCATTTTGGGTGTATGTGTGTGCATTTTTGAACATCGTTGGCCAGTAAAAACTAGCACTCAATATTTTGTGAGTTGTTGTTTCTCTAGAGAAATGTACTCTAGCTTGACCATCATGTAGTTCTATGAGGATTTTATCATCATCATGTTTCTCAAGGCATATGATAAATATGACATTGCAATTTTTTTGAAACAAGATTCCATTGGTTCGCTGGAAATGAGATGACCTGAGCCTTAGTGCTCTCTTCTATTTCTAATTCAGATGGTTGGGAGGAGTGCCTTTTTGTAGATATTATTTCAACTTGTTGTACAAGATTTTGTGTCAATGAGAACATACAAAATGTCCTGGGTGTTGTTGATGGGAGGAATGGAAAAATCCTCACTCAAGCATTTTCGAATCTCACTAGGCTAGGTGAGATAGGCGAGATTCTCACCCTGGGCTTATAGCCTGTTAAAAATCTTAATCAGACCTCAAGAAATAAGTTCTTGGATCTGATGTTATTATATAAATATGTGTGCTTTTATGTGAAATGAGATTTTTTAAGTAAAAATGTGTTTGCAAAAATAAAATTTATAAAACAATTGAAATAAGTAAATGCAAGATAACATAAATCTGAAAATTCAACACACAAGTCTCATAAATGAGAAGAAATCAACAAATAATTTTATTGATATCAATCTGTGTTACAACCAAGTTTATCTTTTCAAACGACTGCAAGGGTTTGGATTGGAATTAGACTTACAAGTATACAATGTTATTTGATTCATACATAGACAATTAGTGTCTCAAAAGAAGAAGACTATAACTGAAAATTGAACTAGATCAATCCAAGCTACAACTGCATCATAGTCTTGACTTTGCAAAACTAGCATTAATCGACACTGAAATTAAATTCAAGATTTCTAATTAAGACTAAATAGATTTTCAAGATGAATGAATGACATTTGGAGCATGCCAATAATCAATCCTTCTCAGTCCTTTCTTCGCCACCTTTAGAATAACCCTGTTATCAACAATATAACTTTGTTCTAAAGAAACTCAGAAATGAATGAATGAACATGTATTCTCACTCGAGGAGAGAGAAAACTGTATCATCTCTCTCTCTCTCTCTCTCTCTCTCTCTCTCTCTCTCTCTCTCTCTCTCTCTATTTTCTCATGTTCTTCATTTGTATTCTCTCTATTTTCTCATGTCCTTCATTTGTCTTGTTGTCCTCTTATGTCTTCAAAATGTAGCTTGAGTGGTTCAACTACTTTTTTGTTATAAAGTTAAATAAATTTAGTGGGGGAAGACAATTTTATTTTATAATAAGGGTAAACAATACATAATAAATAATAGGTGAGGTTCCTCTAAGTCTTTATTCCTTTATTTTCAACATTTCCCTTGTAACTCCAAAATTTATTTAAACACCATGCATATATCAGCATCATGAAATATACAAAAAAAAAAACAATATGAACATGCCACATCATCAAACACTTGTACCTCCCAAAAATATTATAATGACATGATATTAAAAGTTTTTCAAAAACAATACCATGTGTTTGTTGTCCCAAAAATATGCATCAAATGTCAAGGTAGAAATGCCATCATACAAACTTTAAATAAATTAGAAATAATATTTTTTGTTTGATGTTGCCTCTCTTTGTTTACTCCGCTTTGAAAGAGAAGCCCCATGCTTAAGTAAGTCTATATCAACATACTTGTTTTCTTCTACTTTCTCAATCTTAGGGTGCATATCATTAAAAGTAATTTTTCTTTCATTACTTTTAGCTTGAACTAGAGGTTGTTTTGATTGTACCGACGAGGCTTTAGATGATTTAGAGATTGGGGAATTTGCAGGTTGTTTTTCATTGTCTAATTGAGGTTTAGTGGGAAATACTTTGTACTTTCTAGGAACTTGGACATAAATGTTAGATTTTCATTAGTTTCGTTAACATTAGATTTACAATGCATTTTTATCTTCTTTTAACATTCAATAATCATATAATAAATATATAAGCAACATATAAACAAGCAAAAGAAGACACAAAGATTTATCCTGGGAAAACCCCAAACTCGGGGAAAAACCCAACCAACATTTTTTAGAGAGAATATTCCAATACAACCATGAACAAGATCTAATCACAAGAGAAAACCAACAATGAAGAACCCCGATAACGAATATTGATCTCTTCTTCTTGTCAAACCCTAGCGAGGGTAGACAACTGATCAACACCATAGAAATTGCACCATGATAACACAACACAGAGCTAGCACCAAGATAGGTGCATCACTATAACTGGCACCACAGAGCTGGCAACACTAGGAACTGATAACTGCAACCACAACTGCTACTGTAATTGATAATTGGCACGAAGCAACTGAGCAACACCACACAACCTTAGCGCAACTCCTCTAGAGGTAGCACCCATGAGAAATCACCAAGATCCACCAAGAATATCCTTCCCCAAGTGGGGCGCACTCTCCAAGAGAACCAGAGACCAGAAATAATGAAATTGTTGCAAGTGCAATTGCAACTGCCTAGTGCACACTCTAGAAAGAGAATTGTCTCACTATACAAATGAACTGACCCAAACTTGTATTTATACTAATCTGGGTGCCTGTCTGGGGCCGACTTCTTATTATGGGTCTTCAAATTTACTTTATTATTTCTGTGGGCCAACTTTTCTTCCTAGAAATTATATTTCCACTTTATTATTATTTCTAGTGGGATGACTTCTCTTATGTGGTCTTCTATTTCAATTTATTCTTTTCTAGGGTGTTCTTCAACTATTCAATGGTCTTCCTATGGCTTCTTGGAATCTTCTTCTTCTTCTCTAAGAAAAGTTGTCTAGGAGGGAATACCTCCCACAACTACCAAAACATCAACACTCCCTCTTAGCTAGGGAGGTATTCTTCCATGATGTTTTCTTCTAGTAGTCCATTGACTACCCTACAATCATCTAGTAGCCTCAAGGCTACCACCATGGATCAATAACTCCATCCTCTACTATATTCTATATGACTATGTTGCAATCAAATAGTAACACTAAGCTACTACCATGCCATCGGTAGCTCGAATCATCTGTCACAGTCTCCAAGACTACGCTATAATCATCTATTAGCACACAACTACCCATATTGTTCAGTAGTACACAATTACTTCCATAGTCCTCTTGGCTTTGCTATGATGTTCCTTCTTCTTTTTTTGTAGTCTTATTCACACCCATCCACCTCACATGGTATGGGAAAGACTTCCTCCATAGCCCCATTCACACATAGCCACCTCATATGGCTTAGGAAAGGCTATCCCATGGTCCAAGATGTTAAAGTTTAAGATATTATTAGGTTACTTTCAATTTACTAGATAACAATAGCATAGACAGGATCACTGAGAGAAACACAATCACAAGATTACACAAGCATTTATCCTGGGAAACCCTCAAGGGGAAGAAAACCCAACAAAACTTCCTTAATATAGATAGCCAATATAATGCCAAGATAATGAACTAGACAACAGAGAATATCCAACACTGAGCAACATGCCTCTCTCTCTTCCTTCTTTCAGCAACCGACAACTGCAACTTCCTTCAAAACTTGCGCACTAGATGAGTGAGTTGAGTGTGTGTGTAAATGAGGCGCTGGCCTCTCTTATTTATACAATTGTGGCACGTGTGGAAGTGTCTCTTCACTGGCAGGGCCAACTTCTTCTTATGGGTGGTTATAACCACCTTTAATATATTCTGGGGCTGACTTCTTATTTATCCTATTACAGTTAGGGTTTGACCAATCCGCAAAAGGGGATTTGGTCATTTACAATACCCGACACGATCAATCTACAAAAGGGGATTGATCTAATCAATAATAAATATATTTTATCTTTATCCACAAAAGGCGATAAGAATATTCTTTGCAGTTACACAATATTTTAACACTCCCTCTTAACAAGAAGGATATTCTTTATCTTTTGACAGGTCACTGGATGTCGACATCAACTAGGTAGCAACATCCACTGGATAACATAATCAACTGGGAAACATCATCAACTGGGTAATCATCATTAACTGGATAATTGGAGGCATCCACTTGATCATCTAGCATCATGATCATTGATTGGCATATCTATAAATCATCGGAAGTTTTGTTCTCTTTATCTTCGCGCAGAAGATACTTTTTCTTTCGTTCGTCTTCATGCAGAAGATACTTTTTCTTTCGTTCGTCTTCACGCAGAAGATACTTCTTTCTTATCTTCACACAGAAGATGTCCTATGAGTTTTTCCATTCTTTTTGTGTTCTCCCTTCTTTTGTAGTCATCTATCTCACCCATCCATTGGGGAGGACTACTACCATAGCTTCACTCCTAATCATCCCACATGAACTAGAGAAGACAAGATGCTAGCCTGAGCAAGACTAGACTCCCTTTCCATGATCCACACAGGATCACGACATAAACCTCAAGAGCCAACTAACCATTCCACATGGTCAAGGTTTGTGTTCCAGGCTACTCAATCCTTGGCCAGAGGAGAGTATCTTCTCGCTGCCCCTTGGAGAAACATCCACATTCCTCTCTACGAGGGTGGTCACACCCCTCTCTACGAGGGTATTCTAGCATGTCCCTAGAGTATCCAAAACTCAACACTTGGATAGAGGCCAACCTTGGCAAATTTCTCATTCCCCTTCTCTACGAAGGTCTACCTGTGGGATAGCTCTTTCCTTCTATACGAAGGTCTAGCTATGGGATTTGAAAAAATCTATTTTGGTCTAAAATCGTTTCATGGTATAATACCATGCTACTCATATGTTGGGCACCATCCATCTACTGGATAGATTTCATCTTGATAAAAATATCTGGGCACCATCCATCTTCTTTTCTAACTGAATCAAATCATGATCCTTCATTTCGAATTCAGAGACATGGGTCCCTCTTGCACCAAGCTAATAGCTTCTAATCATCATCCTTGAAGTTTTCTTCTGTAATATCTTGGGTGCCTTCTTGAGTTCGAATATTTCTTTCTTTTTGTCTTCATACTGGATCAACCTTCTCCCTCTGCATATATAAGAACGGTATTGGAGCAACTTGTAGTTACCTGCATCTCATCCACTATATCTGAGTATCCATCTTTTTCTTCATCTTGAATATTTCTGCTCTGCATCTTTGGGAGCCTCTTGCTCCTATATAAATACTGGATATTGTCTTGTCTTTACTGGATATCATACGTCCTTCTCGTGTTGTCTAACTTCTGCAAGTCACGACATAAGTTATTTCTTCTAAGACTTGTAAACTTACTTACAATATGCTTTCTTTGTCACTCTCATGAGTGATCATACATGAAATACATGTTTTATCTCTTTCTTCATCCTCTTCTTTGATACTTCCTTCATAAGTCTACATAGACACTAAAATAAAACAAGGTTAATTAGCATTCTCACAAAAATCTAACTTGTAATGATAAATTATTAAAGTAAACAAGATACTAAAAATAAACACGAATACTTATCTTTTGTTTTTGTGTGGGGAGGCTCCATGGACTCCACCATTAGCTATCAACTATCTTCAACTTAAAGTACATAATCCTTAATTTCTACTAAATCTTTCTTTGAGGGAGGAGATTCCTCTTCCTCTGCCACATGTGCTCGATGCTTTATTTTCCCTTTTCCTTGAGGACATTCATAGGAAAAGTGTCCCAACTTTTGACAGTTGTAGCATCTAATCTTTGAAACATCTCTCTTCTTATCTGGAACTCTTACAAAGTTAGCTTCTTTATTGTTCCTCCTGAAGGAACTTCTTTTATTCTTTTGAACTGTAAGAGCTTCCTCTTTGTCAACAATTAATCTCTTTTGTTGGTCTGCAAGTCTAGATTCTTCGTGTGTGCAGTCTGCCCATAACTTATCAAAATTGGGTAACTTGCTTCTTGCACACACTCCTTGTACAAAGGGAATCCAAAATGTTGAAAACCCATTTAGGGTTGTGGTTACAAGTTCTTTGTCACTAATGACATCTCCAATAGCTGCAAGTTGATCTCTGATCTGAGAAACTCTCATAAGATAGGATGTGACAGATTCTGAGTTGTCCATCTTCATATTATGAAGTTGATTTCTTAAGGTAAGATTTTGGCTAATGTCTTTTCTTTCATATAATCTGTTGAGTGCTACATACATTTTCCTTGTTGTCTGTAGTTTGGATATGTGAGGGATCAAGTGATATTTTACTGAATCTGACACGATTCTCTTTGCTTTCTTTTCATTCTTCTTATGCTTGGTCTTTTTCTCTTCTTCATCTGGTTATGGTACACCCATTGTAACATGTTCTAGGAGATCATTTTTGTCTAGAATCATATGCAACCTATGCTTCCAAGATATGAAGTTTCTAGATCCTTCCAACCTATCTTCTACCCTCATGATGGTAGTCATTCTTTCTTGTAGAAGAAACCCTAGCCCTTCGGGCTATAGAAATAATAAAAAAATCAAATTACTTGGATTTGAAAACTGAACTCACCAAAAGATGCGCTGGACTGAGGCAAGTAGCCTGGTGTGTTTAGATTTTAAAAAATCCAAATTTTACCCCTCCAAACTTGATCTACGGATTTTTGGACTGGTACATCCGGTACACTGGTACTTCTGGTTTTCTAGTACTTTGTGAAAACTAGGGTTTCACTTTTTGGGAGATCTAGCCACTGAAAAAGTGCACTGAGGATGCCAAAATGTTCCTTGAGGTAGGGAACACCTTTCTAGATGGATTTGAGGCTGAAAACCTTCTTTAATAAAAAAAACCTGATTTTCATGTATGACAACAGTGACGTTTTTCTTTTTTCTGTGAAAGATGATCTCTTCAGCTTAGCTCTAATACCATGTTAAAGTTTAAGCTGTTATTAGGTTACTTTCAATTTACTAGATAACAATAGCATAGATAGGATCACTGAGAGAAACACAATCACAAGAGTACACAAGCATTTATCTTGGGAAACCCTCAAGGGGAAGAAAACCCATCAAAACTTCCTTAATATAGATAGCCAATACAATTCCAAGATAATGAACCAGACAACAGAGAATATCCAACACTGAGCAAGACACCTCTCTCTCTTCCTTCTTCCGGCAACCAACAACTGCAGCTTCCTTCAAAACTTGCACACTAGATGAGTGAGTTGAGTGTGTGTGTAAATGAGGCACTGGCCTCTCTTATTTATACAATTCTGGCACGTGTGGAAGTGTCTCTTCATTGGCAGGGCTGACTTCTTCTTCTGGGTGGTTATAACCACCTTTAATATATTTTGGGGCCTCTTTAATATATTCTGGGGCTGAATTCTTAATTAGTTGATTACAATTAGGGTTTGACCAATTCGCAAAAGGGGATTTGGTCATTTACAATACCCGACATGATCAATCCACAAAAGGGGATTGATCTAATAAATAATAAATATATTTTATCTTTATCCACAAAAGGGGATAAGAATATTCTTTGCAGTTACACAATATTTTAACACAAGACCATGCTCCAAGTATTATTCGCACCTAGCCACATCGCATGACATAGGAAAGACTTGCCACAAGTCTTATTCACACCTAGCCACCTCACATGGCATAAGTAAGACTTGTACTGGGCTGTGATGTTTCTCCTCTGCTAGTAGTCTTATTCATGCCTACCCACCTCACATGGTGTAGGAAAGACTATGACCATAGCCCCAATCACACCTAGCCACTTCACATGGCTTAGGTAAGGCTATGCCATGGTCCCATTCACACCTAGACACCTCACATGGCATAGAAAATACCATGCTACAAGTCCCAATCATACCTAGCCACTTCACATGGCATAGGCAAGACTTGTACTGGATACTCATTGCTCCCTCAACCACTTCACATGACTGATATAGGAAACCCTTGGCTAAAGGGGGAGATCACTGTAGGGGAAACATCAAGCCTCCCTCTCAATGAGGGTGGATATCCTGCATCACGCCAAGTTTGTCTCTAAATTACTCATACTTAACTTTAGACAAAGTCTTGGTGAGAATGTCTGCTATATGCTCATCAATGGATATGTAACGGAGCTCCACAACTCCTCTCTCCACTATGTCTCGTATGTAGTGGTATTTGATCTCTATATGATTCGACTTGTCATGAAACACATGATTCTTTGACATCTTTACACAACTTTGATTGTCACAGTGTATCAAAATTGGCTCTAACTCTAGATCAAATAACCCTGCAAGCAACTTCTGGAGCCACACCGCTTCACAAATTCCAACACTGGCTGCAATATACTATGCCTCTATTGTACTAAGTGCCACTGACATCGGATTCCTACGTAACCATGAGATCATTCCTGATCCCAAACTGAAGCAACACCATGAGGTGATTTTCCGGTCCACTGCAATCCCTACCCAGTCGAAGTCTGTATAACCCTACAACTTCACATCTCCATCCAAGACATATCTCAATCCATATCCAAATGTAACATGTCAATACCTCAACACATGTTTTTCAACTATCCAATGTACATGTATAGGCTCAACCATATACTAACTCAAAGTGCTCACTGCAAAGCATATGTCTGTTATGGTGTTAACCATGTACATCAAGGATCCAATCAACTATCTGTACATCGTAGGATCCACCAAATATGAATATGAATCACTGGAGAGCTTTAGGTTTTTCATCATAGTTGTGGCCATGGAATTGCAGTCCATCATCCCAAATATCTGCAAGATCTCAACAATATATTTTCCTTGGCTAAGGAAAATCTTATATGGCCTTTTCCACACCTCCAATCCTAAGAAAAAATGCATCAGACCTAGATCCTTCATATCGAACTCTGAAGTGAGTTCCCTCCTGCACCCATCTCTCAGATTCTCATCCCCTGTAAGAAACAAGTCATCCAATATTAAGGGGAAACCATCCCCAATCTCATCAAAATAATTGTCTAGCATATCCTGCCCTGGGTGCCTGCTTAAGCCCGTACAAAGCCTTCTTCAATCTGTAGACATGAGACTCCTTCTCATGTATCTTGTGGCTGCTCTATGTAAACTTCTTCTGGCTACTGGAGCAAGTGTCTCATCATAATATTCTCCCTCTTGTTGGGATAATCCTTTGGTTAAAAATCAATCTTATACATCTCTATGTTGCCATCTGCAACATGCTTGATCTTGTAGATCAACTTGGAAGTCACCACTGACTTCCCTTCTAGTCTTGGAACCAAGGAAAAAATCTATATCCCAGTCCTTCTTAATGGATTCCTCCTCTGTCACTATAACAAAGTCTATTGAAACGAGGGAATCCTCCCAAGATATCTCACATCTCCTAGAAGTCTATGAAGCTACAATCTAGCCTCCTCAACTCATGGCATCTTCCTTCCAGTCCTGGAAGACGTCTCTCTCTTCCATTTGAATTTGAGGAGGAATAGTTTTTGAATGAAATTATTTAAGCCACTAACTCTCTTTGATATCAGGCTCACTCTGAAGCTTGAATCCCTCTGAGTCTATATAATCTTCAGAGCCATCTATTCCCTTTGCATGTGTTGACCTCCTATGAAGTTTGATCTCCTATGAACTCTCCTGTGGAGGTTGCTCCTCCCTATTGGATCCTGAGGGATGACTCCCTCTAAACTCTATATCCTTTTGAGATGGTACTTGGTGGGTGGCCTAACTCATCACTGGTGGAGCCGTCTTCTCCTCCCCATGATATGGCTCATCAATTCCATATCTATGTATCACCTTTTCATCCTACAAAGTATCACAGGACCATGTTGGTCTCTTCCTGGTCTTTACAACGATTCTGAGTAGGCCCTTCTGGCTTTACTAAATCTTCCTAATGATCTGAAGAGTGATAAACTAAACTAGAGGAATCTGTACAGACATTTTTGGAGCCTTCTGCTCCTTACAATCAATCTCCATATGAGATACTTTGTATCCTGCAAAAGTACCCTTCTTGCAAGAAGGTTTTAGATTCATACTCTTCTTCTTTGGTACATGGATGTATACGGTCATTTATACAACTTATTATATAGATAGTTTTCTCCATGTCTCAAACTAGAGACCATCTAATATGTTTCCTCCTACAACCAACTCCCTCTCAGATTTATCACCCGTGACCTTCCTGGAACAAGAGCAACAACAAGTGAAAAACAACAGACAAGAATAATACTCTTATAATAAGAACAACAATAAAAACAAGAATGAGAAAAAATTGTCACAATAGCTCCTTCTTAGAGCTATCACTTGTGACCTACTTGGAACAAGAGACAAACAAAAAATACAATACTAAGAATTAAGAACAACACTCTTCCAGTGTTGTGACCAATCATTCCTCCATGTAACCTACCCAGAACAAGAAAGAAGAACAACAACATTTCCATGGTATCCTCCATGGGATTTACAAGATAACCTTCCTGGGACAAAGTCAACAACCAAGAAGATCTCCTAGTGGAGATCAATTTATCTTGTAAACAAGTGCATCATTAATAATGAACAATGAACATTTATTTAATGATCATCATGCCAACAATATTCATTTTTTACAAAACATTTGATACCAATAGTAGTAATAGAACTCTAAAGACTTCTATTCTAGTTACAACACTTACTTAAGCTGTGGAAATATAAAATATCAAACCTGATATGCAAACTTGGACTCTAGTTGTTGTTGTCCCATTTGAGTTGTCATATACTATAGGAGACATCGTCACTACTGTCTCCAACTCTTAGGCTTCCTCATAGTGTACTAGATCTAAGATCCCTTTGGATCTATTGTCATTGCTTGGATAAATGTTCTTTTTCCAAGTGTACGTTTCTTGCAAACACCCTCATATTATATAGAAGTGCACCATCCAACTTGTATTCTAATACGAGACATTACATTAACAAGAAAAAGTTAGAAATATGAATCAAAAGGTTCAATGTCCAGGAAAACCAGGAAAATGTCAACAAGCCTAAAACCCTAAGAATTCAATTTTAACAGAAAGTCAATCTGAGAAGTGAAATAGGTGCACTAGAGTAGGGAAAGTTGATCAATGGTGGAGTTTGTCCCAATCGAATTTATAAGAAGTGCTCAATGAGATGGACAAAGAAAACTGTGCAACGAAAAATCTCAACAATGTGGAAAATCTCATGATCTTCCTTCCAGTGGTAAGATTGTTTTGAAGGAAACCTGCTCTGAAACCATGTTATATTTTCATTAGTTTTGTTAACATTAGATTTACCATAACATTTTTATCTTCATGTAACATTCAATAATCATATTTTGAAATATATAAGAAAACAGATAAACAAGCACAAGAAGACACAAAGATTTATCCTGGGAAAACCCCAAACTCATGGAAAAACCCAACCAACTTTTCTTAGAGAGAATATTCCAGTACAACCATGAACAAGCTTTAATCACAAGAGAAACCCAACAATGAAGAACCTTGATAACAAATACTTATCTCTTCTTCTTGTCAAACCCTAGAGAGGGTAGACAACTAATCAACACCACAAAACTTGCACCAAGATAACACACCACATAACTGGCACCAAGATAGGCACATCACTAGAACTGACACCACTGAGCTGGTGCCACTGATAACTAGTAATTGCAACTGCTACTACAACTAATAATTGACATAGATCAACTAAGAAACACCAAAAACAATTAGCGCAACTCCTCCAGGTGAAGTGCCCAAGAGAAATCACCAATATCCACCAAGAATATCCTTCCCCAAGTGGGGCACACTCTCTAAGAGAACCAAAGACCAATAATAGTGAAACTGCTGCAACTGCAACTAAAAATGCCTAGTGCGCACTCTAGAAGGAGAACTATCTCACTATACAAATGAATTGAATGATACTTGTATTTATACTAATCTGGATGCTTGTATGGGGCCAAATTCTTATTCTGGGTCTTCAACTTTACTTTATTATTTCTATGGGACGACTTCTCTTCCTAGAAATTATATTTCCACTTTATTATTATTTCCTGTGGGTCAACTTCTCTTCTATGGTATTCTATTTCACTTTATTATTTTTCAGGGTGCTCTTCAACTGTTCAATGGTCTTCCTTTGACTTCTTGGAATCTTCTTCTTCTCTAAGAAAATTTTTCTAGGAGGGAATACCTCCCACAACTACCAAAACATCAACAAGAACAAGCCATAGAAGCAAAAAATGCAACATGAGGCATAGAATGCATAAGAGGAGGTGGTGGAAATGGGTTATTTTACCAACGGGCTATGCTCGAAGGAGGATTTGCAAGAATTTTTTTCTAGCCATCTTTGACTAGATGCATAAGATGTTTGGGAAAATTAGCAATACTCAGATGAGGTTATTGCAGGGGAGGAGCAAGAGTAGTAGAGGTGGATGTAAGACAGGGTGTCCAACAAGGTTCAAGTATATAGTTTGCACCAACTGATTGAACTCTTATGAATTTCTATCAAAGTGTATTGAGAATCTCATCCTTTTGTTTCTTCCTTGCTATCCAAAAATATTAGGAAATCTTTCTCTCTAGCCTCTGTTACCCCTGTTTCCACTGTGATTACTTCCACGGCTGAAAACTCTCATATATATTCCATCACCATAACATTATATTAATGCAAAATAACAAAGAAATATACAAACTCAACATGATAAACATCAATTACAAATTGTTAAACATGATTAAGTTATGGCTCCGAGTAGCCCAATCATTAAGAATAAAACAGAGAGATGAATGGATAACTGAAAAACAAAGGAAGAAAATCCATAACTCTGCAATTATCCAACTTTCCATTTCATATTTCAACATCTGAACTTGACAAGCTTCTTTAAAACACCTATGTACATAAACAATTGTTGTTTCTTTAAACATATGAACAAGGAAATGTATGAAAAAGAGGAATATACACATGACTAGAAAAAATTACAAGGGGGTTATATTTTGTGGAAAATGATGTAATGAAGGGAATGCATGAAAGTTTTTGTTCAATATTTAAATCGATTCAGTCTTCCTTGTACATTTCCAATACAATATCAATCAACATGAAACCTTTCAAGACATTAATTACATTATATTTTTACAGTTATGCTGGAAACAAAGTTTATAGCAACCCAATAACATGCCCTCTCACAACACTCTTTTCTGTCCAAATAACTCTTCATCATTCATAACTGACGACCAAATATGACGTATATCCTTTAATTACATAAACAAGGGAAAAGAAAGTAAAAAATTCATTTTATATTGTTAGATTTTGGTAGCTCGGTGGTACTTCTGCATCTATTGTGCCTAGGTAGGAGTCTGAACAAATAACTCTCTCTAGTGACTTTATGAAGTGATTTTATGAAGTCAAGTTGAGCCTTTTAATATTTAATGGGTAAAAGTGACTTTATGAAAAGTGGGTCACTTAAGTGATTTAACTAAACTCAATGAAAGATTAAGTCGTGATCGTTGATCTCAAGGGAAGGTGAAGAGTCACTCAAGGGATACCAAGGGTTAGAATATTTACTCATTAATGAGTAATAAAAGGAACACTAGAGGAGAGATGGGGCGCACCTTTTGAGGAGAGTGAGAGAGGAAGTTGAAGAGACATAATTTCGTAGAGAGTTGATCTAGAGGAATGAGTAGCCCAAAGGGAGAGGCATGAATCCAAAGGAGGGAAAGAGGAACACATCCCAAGAAATATAAGCATTAAAAGAGGGAAATACAACTAGTGTTTGGAACTAACATTGAGGAAGCCTTTTTGCTAATTATAGGCACGATTTCCAAGGCACTAGGAGACATAAATTCATACAACTAGGTGCAGTGGTTAAGCACGGGAATTGAGGACATATTTGCTGTCAAAATAAGGTCGTATAGTACAACCGTACAACATAAATAATGGCATGATTTGAGGTATAAATTAGGTGCATTTTTATGAGGGTCTTTGGCACATATTTCGAGGAGGTCTGTTGGTTTTGTTTACTAGTTATTGCTGTACATTTTATGCTGATAATGTTGTTGCTGTAAAACTTAGAATTTTCCCAAGAGCTCAATAAGAAAAATCTCTCCTAGACTAGTTTTCCCCTTTTGGGTTTTTCTAGGGACATTGCCCATAAATTTCATGTGTTCAATGTGGTGAATGTGATGTTGTTCATTTACTTTTCTGCTGTTATAATTTTCAGATTACTTAATCTTTTGTATTTCCACTCATAGTTACAATAAATGCATGCGGTAGCCTTGCTTTATTGGTGAATAAATGTAGGAGGTTGAAATATAATGTTGGCTAAGTGTTTGAGATCAATTTTTAAACATGGTATCATAGCTGGTGCTCTAAAGTTCAAAGGACAATTTGGTACTTGGAACAATAGTGACTTGCTGGGGCATTTTCTTGGAAGGAGGGGAAAGGAGGTTCTTTGTTAGTTGGACAAATATGTCTTCCTGCATCAGTTTTGAAGATAGGTTGGAGGGGATCTCCAACTACCTGAAGTGGAAGGTGAGAATCTCAAGTGTTCTCAAGGAGAACAATTTGTGGTTGTTTGTGGACACCATCATGCCAATACTTACGTCAGATCCCATAGCTCTAGATGTTCATGAAGTGAAGGAAGCTAAGGCTCAGAGAATAATTTTGGATGAAGTTAGAGACCACCTTATTCCACATTTAGATGAGAATAATAAAACCAAGGAAATGTGGGATGCACTGAAGAATTTGTATGAGGTAAAGAATGAGAACCGGAAAATGGCTCTCTGGGACAAGCTCCATAGTACTAGGATGGCCAAGGGAGAGAGTGTGGCCTCCTACCTCACTCGAGTTCTATAGGTGAAGGATGAGTTGGAAGCTATCGAAGAAGTTATTCCAGACTCATATTTAGTGTGTATAGTCCTCAAAGGCTTCACCAAGGAGTGGGAGGTTTTCGTGAAGTGTGTGGTGGGGAGAGAGAAGCTCCCTGACTGGAGAAGATTGTGGGATGACTTTACACAAGAGGAGATATAGGAGTGGTATTAGGAGAAGGTAGTGGATGGTTCAAATGAGAAGGAAATTACTCTTGTGGGAAAGAGAAAGGAGAAGAATAAGGACATGGGTAAAGTGAGATGCTTTACACGTCACAAGACTGGCCACTACTCTATTCAGTGTCTGAACAACAATAAGAAGAATCAGGAACCAGAGGTGTCATCATCAGCTGAGGTTGTTGAGTTTGCAGAGAATTTCGAGAGGGAATTTTCTCTGATGTATGGTCCCTTAGGAAGTGGTTGTCTAACATTCGAGGACATTGAAGTGTGGTTCTTGGAGAGTGGGGCCTCTCAACAAATGATGGGGATGAGGTCTATATTTCTCAGTTTTATAGAGGTCGACTCAGAAAACTATGTGGGGTGTGGGGCTAGCACAAGGCATGTTTCAGTTGTGGAGGGAGTTGGAAGTGTTAAATTCCAACTAGAGTTAGGAGGGTATCTGGAGTTGGCCAAGGTTTTATATGTTCCTGAACTACATGTGAAATTTATCTATGTGTCATCTTTTGAGATAGATGGATGTGGTATTTTTTTCTTTCAAGGAATGGTGTACTTATATCTAGAGGGGATCTCTTCTAACATAAGAGTGTTTCTTGGTGTTCGGTAGGAGAGATTGTACATATTACTTGGCCAACTTGTAGTTGGATCTAATGGGTGGTTGGATCCAGATTCATACAGTAGTGAGGCTTCAAAGAAAGGAAACTATATGGCTAAGTCTTCACATCAAATATCAACAGAGGTAATTGGAGATACTTCAAGTTCATAGGGAGCGATGGCTTCCAGTGCAGTAAGAGATTCTACAACAACAAAGGACATGATGAGATTGAAGAAATATTCTGGTGGTACCAGAAGTACCTCCCTCGCTAAAAGGGAGTGGTATATTTTGGTACCTCAGTGATACTTTTGCAACTATTGTTCATAGGCAGGAGTCCAAACAAATAACTCTCTCCAGTGACTTTATGAAGTGATTTCATAAAGTGGCTTTATAAAGTGATTTTATAAAGTCAAGTTGAGATTTTTAATATTTAATGGGTAAAAGTGACTTTATGAAAAGTGGGTCACTTAAGTGATTTAAGTGAACTCAACGAAAGATTAATTCGTGACCGTTGTGTTGATATTTTGATGTAACTATGGAAGATATTCTTTTGTATTTGTATTGGTCAAACCTAGAGAAGGTTATTGTAATCTTATTGTATAAATTAGCTCAAAATAAATTATTATTTTATTATTATCCTTATTGTAAAATTCAAAATATCCCCTCTTAGGGTTGCGAATTTTTGGGAGTCAATTATGTGTATAAATAGAGGTCGAGTTCCACTCATTTGTACACACACACAACCCGCCTTCTCTTATGTATTTGGAGCATAACAAGGAAGTTCTAGCGTAGGAGGTCTTGGTTTCTTAGTCCTTGGTATCTTGGTTTCGGTCTATTTGTGGAGAGCTATAACATGACATTGTATTGGTTGAAGGAATCTATACTGAAAAATTGGTTGTTGGGTTTTCTCCCCCACGAGGGTTTTCTAGGATATATCTTACGTTATGTGATTGTTTATCTTTCAATGATCCTATTACATGCAATTGTTAAAGAATGTTAAAGAAGATAACTATAACTTCTAAAATTCTAACATCGTGTCAGATCAAGCTTGAATAGAAGACCATTCATAGATGTAGAAGAAAAAAGGTGCCGCTTTTCTTGATAGGAGTGGTTTTAGGACAAGAAAATACCACCAACAAGTGCATCGTAGTGGAGGACATATTTTCCATGGATTAGATCTTCAGAATCCAAAATTTGTGATTTAGGGGCAGGATGACTACCAGAACCAAGATTGATGAGAAGATGGAGGGAGTTGACAACTTTAGAGCCTATAGGTATAGATTATCCCTCCTCCTAGAATAACATGATCTAGATAAGTTCACTAAAGAAGAGGTTTCAGAACCATAGGGTGATGAGGCTAAAGCAAAGCACAAGAAGGATATGGTAAAATCAAAGAGGATTATTGCAGAATCCATTAAGGACCATCTTATTCATCACAAATATTCATTATCCACTCCAAAATAAATGATGGATTCCTTAACCCGACTATTTGAAGGAAACACCATCAACCGAAGAATGACCTTGAGAACTCAGTTAGAGAACGCGAGGAAGCAGAATTCAGAAACCATCCACTCTTACTTCTCAAGAGTGAACCAGATCAAGGAGCGGACATAACCCATTGATGATACAGTGATTGGAGAAGAAATGGTGATGACCACCTCGAATGGCCTCCCAAGTTCATGGGATGCATTTATTCAAGGGATATGCTCAAGAAGGAAGCTACCCAAGTTCAGTAGTCTATGGGAAGATTTCAACCAAGAAGAAGCAAGGATGACATCAAGAGAAGAAAATATAACAGATGATGATAAAGCCCTAGTTGCCCACACCAAGAAAGGAAAGAGCAAGAAAGAACTCTCCTCACCTAAGAAGTTTCAGAAGGGCTGAAGAAATAACCCAAATATCATATGTTTCTATTGTCATAAAATGGGACACATTGCTAGGAATTGTTCCCTCATTCAAAGACCAAGGGAAAATAAAGGAGGTAAAATGCATCATGTTCATACAAATGAATATGATGAGACACCCGAGAAGGTTGCAAAGGAATATGAATCAAGTGATGAGGAGTATGTTTTTATCTCAACCCTTACAGGAAATGTCACTCATGGAAGTGACATTTGGTTGGTGGACAATGGTGCTTCCAAGCACGTGAAAGGTTATAAAGAATCCTTATCTAACCTTACTCATAAGGATTCACTGCACAGAGTGAAATTGGGAGATGGCTATCAGTATCCAATCAAAGGAGTAGGAGAAGCATCCTACAAGTTAGACTCAGAAAATCCAATGAAGATGAAGGAAGTTCTCTATGTTTCTGCATTGAAGGAGAACTTTCTCTCAATTTCAACATTGGATGAGAAGGTTTATAGAGTTGCATTTGTTGATGGAAAATTTCTTATGTGGCCTGGAGGGAAGACTTCTGATGATGCTGTGGTTATTGGAGTTCAAGAGGTATGATCCTACAAATTGAAAGGGCGATCAGATTGAAAATTAATTCATGACACTGTGAATCCTAGTGAATTATGGAATAGGAGATTTTCTCACCTACATTACAAGGCCCTACTGAGTGTGAGCAATATGGTGATGAGACTACTAGAGATCCAAGAAATACTAGACGATGTGTGCAAAGGTTGCACACAAGGAAAGAATGTGAAGCAATCCTTTCCCAACAACGAGAGCAGGGCCAAAAGAGTATTGCACATAGTGCACTTGGATGTGTGTGGATCGATGTCTACAACTTCACTAATCAAAGCAGAAGATAAATAGCTTGCGATCAGATAATGGAGGAGAATTCACTTCAGAGGAATTCAAAGAATATTGCAAGGAAGGTGGAATTAAGAGGGATATTTCTACTCCCTACAATCCTCAACAAAATGGACTAGTAAAAAGGAAGAATCAAACGATCATGTAAGCACTGAAGGCTATGATCCATGATCAAGATCTACCTATGCATATGTGGGCATAAGCAACAAAGTCTGAAGTGTATGTGCAGAACAAAAGTCCCCACAAGTACTTGAAAACAAGACACCAAAGGAGATGTTTTTAGGAGTTAAGCCAGAAGTCAGCCATCTAAATATATTTGGCTTCCCTGTATTTGTGAATGTCCCCAAGGAAAAGAGGACAAAATTGGATCCATCTGAAAAGAATGGAATATTTTTTGTTTACAATTACACATCAAAGGTATACATGATATATATTCCTGGTCACTGGAAAGTTGAGATTAGCTGAGATGTCACCTTCAATGAGAGTGCAACTTTCAACAAATCAAAACAGGACTATGCAAAAGAGGTTCATGAGGAGGAGAATGAAGTTACTAGAGTTCCAGAGGCAGAATCAATTGAACTAGAGGAAATCATTCATTAGAATAATGACATGGCAGAACCTCAGAGGCCAGAAAAGATGCCTTCTTGCAAGAGAAGACTAGCTTGGGAAAAGGAGCTCATCAGAGATGCAGAAATATATGATTCCCCAGAAAATTATCTCAAGGAAAGTAAGAAGCTGAAACCGTATTCCAACTATGTGGCATGTGTGTGTGATATCATGGATATAAAACCATCTAGTTATGAAGAGGCTACATAAAAGAGGGTATGGAAGGATGCCATGGGGGAGGAATATTAGTCCATAGTAAAGAATGTTGTTTGGGATGTGGTCCCCAGATTGAAGGATAAATCAGTAGTAAGTTCAAAATGGATCTACAAGATGAAACATGCAACTGATGGCAGTATTGAAAAGTATAAGGCTAGATTTTTGGCTCGAGGATTCTCTCAAAAGGAGGGCATTGACTATGAGGAGACATTTTCTCCCATGGCGAGCTATACCTTGATCAAGACTATACTTTCATTGACCGTAGTAGTGAAATGGAAGGTGCATCGGATGGATGTGAATAAAACTTTCTTGAATGGTGAAATAAAAGAGGAAGTATATGTGGGGCAACCACAAGGGTTCGAGGTACATGATAGGGGGACGCATGTGTGCAGATTGTATAAGGATTTATATGGATTAAAGCAGGCACCCAAAGCATGGTACAACAGGATCACAAGTTTTTTGACGAGCTTAAGATTTACAAAGAGAAGTGCAGATCCTAACCTTTACTTTAAGGTTGTGGATGATGGCTCGATAATACTACTATTGTATGTGGATACCTTTTTTCTAACAGGTGTGGAAAAGCTCATCTCAGAGTGTAAGAGAAAATTGGTTGTTGAGTTTGAGATGAATGATATCGGTATGATGCATTACTTTTTGGGTGTCGAGGTATGGCAGAGATATGATGAGATCTTTTTGAATCAAGGGAAGTATACAATGGAAATCCTGAAGAGGTTCAAGATGTTGGATTGCAAGGAAATGGCTACACCTATGGTATCAAATATGAAGTGGCTGCAAGATACGACTTTAGAGACTATGCTTGTTACTTTATACAGGAAGATGGTGGTTTTGTTGATGTACTTGACAAAAACGAGACCATATATATGTTTTGTTGTGAACACCCTGAGTCAGTATATGGAGCAAACCAGGCAGGTTCATTTGGTCGCAACAAAACATGTGATGAGGTACCTTAAGGGTACAATGGATTATGGTCTTAGGTATGTGATAGACCATGAGTTCAGGTTATATGGATATTCAGATTCAGATTGGGCTGACAGTATTCCTAATCGAAAGAGTACTTCGACATATTGCTTCAGTCTAGGCTCCAATATGGTTTCTTGGAGCAACATGAAGTAGATGTAGTTCTTAGTACGGTTGAGGATGAATATGTGGCAACATGTGAAAAATATAGAGAAGCAAAGTGGCTTCAGAATTTGTTGTATGGGTTATTTGGTCTCAAACTGGAGTCAACTTGCATTTGGTGTGACAACTAGAGTTGCATGAAGTTGTCATAGAATCTTGTGTTCCATGACATGTCGAAGCATATCAAGATTAAATATCACTATATCAGGGATATGCTACAGAGGGGAGAGTGAGGCTCCAATATGTGCCTACCGAGGAAGACATTTTGACCAAGCCACTATCAAGGATGAAGTTTGACCACTTCAGGGATAAGCTTGGTGTGGTCCCTCTTCAGAAGGAGTGACGAGGTACATATGCATTGCAGGGTAGTGGATGTCCCAGGACATGTTGTAACTATTTGAGAGATAACCACAAGCCTTGTATGGATTGGATTTGAAGTCACATGGGTGCACATGATGAGGTACAAATGCATTGTGGTGTAGTGGATTCCATGGTGACATATGGAAGCTATTAGAGAGATACCCATAGGCCTTGAATGCATTGGCTGTGAAGTCATATTGTACTATGGGTATCCAATGATGTATAGATTCATATGTTCAATAGTCAATGGTCATGAGCTCGTGTGGCAACAAATAATACCTTCCTAGTTAAGAGGGAGTGTTGACATTTCGATGTAACTACAAAATATATTATTTTGTATTTGTATTGGTCAAACCTCGAGAAGGTTATTGTAATCATATTGTATAAATCGGCTCAAAAGAAATTATTATTTTATTGTTATCCTTATTGTAAAAGTCAAAACAACCCTTCTTAGGGTTGCATCTTTTCAGGAGTCAATTATGTGTATAAATATAGGTCGAGTTCCTCTCATTTGCACACACACACACAACTTGCCTTCTCTTGTGTATTTGGAGCATAGCAAGGAAGGTATAGCACATGAGGTATTGGTTTCTTGGTCTTTGGTATCTTGGTCTTGGTCTATTTGTGGAGAGGTATAACGTGACATTGTACTGGTTGAAGGAATATATACTGAATAATTGGTTGTTGGGTTTTCTCCCCCACGAGGGTTTCCCAGGATATATATTTTGTTCTGTGATTTTTTATCTTTTAGTGATCCTATTAAATGCAATTGTTAATGAATGTAAAAGAATATAACTATAACTTCTAAAATTCTAACACGTTGATCTCAAGGGAAGGTGAAGAGTCACTCCAGGGAGACCAAGGGTTATAGGAGTTACTCATTAATGAGTAATAAAAGGAATACTAGAGGAGAGATGGGGCATACCTTTTGAGGAGAGTGAGAGAGGAATTTGAAGAGACACAATTTCCTAGATAGTCAAGCTAGAGGATAGAGTAGCAGCCAAAGGGAAATGCATAAATCCCAAGGAGGGAAATAAGCACACATCCAAAGAAATATCAACATTAAAAGAGGGTTGTACAACTAGTGTTTTGTATTGAAATCGAGGCAACCTTTCTGCCGAAGATAGGCATGATTTCCGAGGTGATCGGAGACATAAATTCATACAACTAGGTGTAGTTGTTAAGCACATAAATTGATGAAATATTTGTTGTCAGAAGAAGGCCATACAATATAGCTGTACAATAGAAATAGTGGCATGGATTTTGAGGCAAAAATATGGTGCATTTTTTGAGGGTCTTTGGCACATATTTCGAGGAGGTATGTTGGTTTTGTTCACTAGTCATTGTTGTACATTTTATGCTGATAATGTTGTTGTTGTAAAACTCAGAATTTTCCTAAGAGATCAATAAGAAAAATCTCTCCTAGACTAGTTTTCCCCTTGAGGCTTTTTCCAAGGACATTGCCCATAAATTTCATCTGTTCAATGTGGTGAATGTGTTTCTTTTCATTTACTTTTATGATACTATAATTTTCATTTTCTTAGTCTCTTGTATTTCTGCTCATAGTTACAGTAAATGCATGTGGCACCCTTGCTTTATTGGTGAATAACTATAGGAGGTTGAAATCTAGCGTTGGCTAAGTGTTTGCGATCAATTTTTAAACATATATGAGTGGGATAAAAAGGGAATAGTTTTGTGGAAAGTGATATGTATGAGGGAAAAAATTCAAGTCTATGTACAACTTTTAAACTCAACCATCTCTTTTACCATACCACCATAATTGCATTTCTTTTTGATTGGTCAATAAACTCCACATCATCACAAAATAATCAACATGTGATTTCTAATTGAACTCAATAATTTCCAATTTCTTTAATTCACCAATGCCACCCAATCATGACTATTTAGATTTGCAGGTTTATAACACAATAAAGGTATGTGAAATGAGCCAATGTGTAGTCAATAGGAAATAATAGGTTTATTATTACCACTGTGGAAACCCTTTGACAATGAGGGAGAATTGTATGACAAATACACAATAAAAACCCCATTCAATCATATTTGTTGTAGTAACAACAAGTTGGCCATATCAACACAAATTTGGTCAAGTCGACTACCAACAACATATGTCGAACAAAATCCCATGTGCATGTTAGAATCATTAAAATATAGTTGAGGCTTGAACTCATTCTCTAATAAGAAAACAAAGATTTAATACATCATTCTCCCAACAAAACGAGCTCAGGTTTGAAACTTTGTTATGAACACATTTATGTGGTAATAATCCCAATCAAATAATCAAGCAGGTGCTCCTTGAACCCTTAGAACAAAGGATAAAACAAACAACAAGTTTGAATCTCATTATCATCATAAGTTTTGAGTCAAAATAAATTCGGGTTTGAACCCTGGTATTCACATTTTTCATGACAAAACCAACCCATGTTCAAACTCTATTGGAAACATGGTTTGAGGGAGAATGACCATGAAAATACCATACATCATGTGCCCACAAGTGATAAACCAAACCCTCACAATGCAATTGTCGAGCTTTACATCTAAAAACAAAGAACCAAGCCTCACCACCATTTCATAAAAAATGAGTTCGGCTTCGAAACCGCGTTACTGCATGTGCATACAACAATAATGAGTTCAACCCATTCCTTCACATTTCTCCATTCTTAACTTTATAAACAAAACCAACACATACAATATGGAAAATGATAGTATAAATCAATGGACATAAATTAGTTTTGCATCCAAGAACCACTATTTTCCTCAAATGACTTTCTTTGGAAGCAAAAAGGCAAGGAAAGAGAGCTTTCACACTCAGAACTAGCCAACCAGAGCCGACACTTAATCATTTAATAACAAATTGTATGCAAAGGATGCTTAAGATCTGGTGTACTTATTTTATCCAATGGTGAGTTTATACCAGAGCCGAGACTGTTATCAAAATGACCAAGAGGGTAACAATGACCACATCGATCTATTCTTCAAGCCGGGTGAAAATCTTCTCCACAGACCGAAATAATTATAATGACATGAACCCTATCTCGTTGAAGGGTGGTAAAGCACATTCCAAATCAACATTAAATCCCACGTCTCATCGAATTCAAATCATGGCCAACTCACATCTCATATCCCATATGAGTTGCGATAAAAACTTTGGGATATCACTTATACCAAATACACGGTTAACAAAATATTAATTTCCCACATGCTATGTCAACATGCCATAACTCATACCATATGCACATGTTTCATGCCAACTCAACACAATCACAAATGAAATCATATATACCTCATAACCTATGCCGTATGTGTATGTCAACCTCAAGGTCTATGCCTTTTTCAATTAAATGCTACCTCCACATATGATGTCAATGTTGTACTTCATATCAATCATATTAGCGCTTATATCCATATGAATAGGCCAAGTTTCATACCTTTGTGTATGGTATACCATATGCATTTAAAATTATATGCCTTATACAACTTTACATTAGAGACCACTTCACATATATTCCAAATGTTATATCATGGAGTTTATAAACCAAACTTCAAACCCTTTTCATGTATTGATTGTATTGTTCCTTGCCTCATGAAAAATAACATATATCAAAATCAAAGCAAATCACATAACCATATAAACTCTTTAAATGTTTATATATATCAAATTTTGATAAATGTTCTTTTGAATGTCATAGCATAAGGAATAACTTTGATTTGAACAAACCAAGCTTAATGCCGCGAAGATGTTGAATAGTGAAACAGAGTTACCATAATTTTCATACCATACTCAAATGCAACAAACCTCTTGCATCATCTAAACAAGTCAAGCACCACAAGAACTCTTGATCAACATACCATTACTTTGAAGCTTCATAAATTAAATAATAAGACCATTGATATGATGATATTCAAACATGTTGCAGGAAATGTTGTGCTTGAAAATAGTGACTTAGTGTGTTTTCTCCTAGACGACCACACCTATTTGTTATTTCATATTAAATGTATATAGGCTTTGCAATAATTTGCAGGCTTTAATAATAGGTGATCAATTTTTGAGTCAATAGGTTTAGAGTGATATTGTAATGTATCCAACTATGATAGGTTTGAATATTATGTTTTCTACCCAAAATGATGGTTTCTCTTTGTATCTTTTTGTCAAACACTTTGCATTAATATTGTTGTAGCTTACGAAAATTTGCATATATTTTAAAAGATCGACCTATTGGCAAAACAATTTGCATGCATTTCATTACATAGAAAATATAAGAAACATCCATGGCATCTTTATTATAATTGTTACTTCAAATCACAACAACAGATAGTTTACTAGTGGTTGTAACACTAGCTGTAATTATCCCTACAACAGATAGGTCCTAATGGTTACAAAGGAAGTTGAAAAACTTCATTTGAACACGCAAAAAACAAACAAGAAACCTAGAAATGATGCCCTATATCTTCTAACAACATAACTCTTTTGTACAACACCTCCTCTCTGCAAAAACAATAGGATATCCACCACCAAAGGCTCTACTGCCTATAAAACTCCATATCGGTCTATCCAAAACCACCAGTAGCCAATTAATGGAACCCTTTGTTAGCGAAATGGCATGTGCGGTCTACCGATGATCTCTTGGACTCATTGTCTACATAAAAGAAGGGGTTTCAGCCCCTTTATAGAGACCCTAGCTGCCTCTTAAACCCACGATCTGCAATCAAATGGGAAAATCAACCCTCAATATCACTCCATAGTTCAACAATAGGTGGGATGACCCTCCAAATAACTCAACGAATCCTCCAATGCCATGTCCCTGCATAAAAAAAGTATATCGACCTCTATATAAACCATGAATTCCTCCAAACCAATCATTATCCAACAATCAACAGATAAGTCTCAAGAAGAGGCTCCAATGAAGACCTTGGTTGGATCCTCTTGTTTTTCCATCTAGGGTGGATATCTCACCACCGAAACCAAACCTCAAATTGTGGAAGGGTTTTTCCAAAACCCTAATGAAAACTTTGGCTCAAAGAGCACATTAATAAGAGAACAAATCATAATGATAAAGTGAGAGGCTACCCCTCCTTTTATTCTTCCTCTGAGCCTTCTAGATCTTTCTTGTTTTTTGACCAAATCAAGCCCTCACCTTATTTATCCTTTAATTATTACCTAAACATTAAAAATAATTTTTTAATGCTTAAGTGATTAATAATTTTATTTAACGTCACTTTAATATAATATCTTCCACCCAAGTGACACTAAACAAATCATCGTGACTCCTTTTTTTCCCATTGACTATAGCCTATGGGATTCGTATAGGCTATTGAGTCATATTTCGCTTCAATCAAGATGAAGGGAACATTACATTACTCCCTTGTTGATATTGCTTGTCCCCAAGCAACTCCAAATCAGGATGCTTCAGAATCTGCTCTCTCTCCCAAGTGGCACCCTTGATAAGCAACCCTCTCCACATGACTAGGTACTCTCGAATGACTTTTCTCCTCAACCTCCTCTCTCCAATATCAATAATCCTATTTGGGGTCAAAGCCAATTGTCCTTCCTTATCGTGTGGAAGAAGATATGCTAAAGGGGTGACTGGATGTCCCAGTGCCCTCTTGAGGTAGGACACATGGAATACGTTGTGGATCCTTCTACCCTCAAGTAACTCCAACTCATATGCTACCTCTTCGACTCTTCTGATCACCCTGTATGGTCCATAGAAGTGAGGATTCAATTTTTCTGCACCACTCCTCTTCAACGAAGACTGTCTGTAGGGTTGCAACCTAAAAAAGACCAAATCCCCAATCTGAAATCTGCACTCCACCCTGTTCCTATTTGCATACATATTCTGATGATTTTGAGTGATCTGTAAGTTTTCCTTCAGGACTCTCAAGATGTCTTGACTCTCCTACAACCAATATTTGGCCTTAGGGGCCTTTCTTTCCATAAACTCTATATATATGAATGATGGGGAATCATAGCCATGCAATTCCCTGAAAGGAATCATCTCGATAGACATGTGATAAGTGGTATTATAGTTGTACTCCCCAAGGTGCAACCACTTTATCCACGCCCTCTACTATCTTGGCACATAGTTTCACAGGTATCCCTCGATCCACTTGTTCAAAATATCAGTCTATCCATCTGTCTGAGGATGATAGATGGTACTAGGTGCCAAATCTGCCCTTGATAACATGAACAAATCCTACCAAAATGCATTGAGAAACCTATTGTCATGGTCACTGACTATGTATCCTGGAAGACCATGAAGTCTGAACACTTCCTTGAAAAATATGTCCGCCACCTGAGATGCACTATACTCTAAAGGAATGGAAAAGAAGTGAGCATATTTGGTTAACCTTTCCACCATGACGTAGATACAGTCCTTTCCCTGTACCTTCGACAACCTTGTAATGAAATCCATGGAAATGCTTTCCCATTTCTGCTTGGGATTTGACAATGGTTGAAGAAACCCTGCAGGATGTGTAAGCTATGACTTGTTCTACTGACAGGTCATGCATTCTATAACATATCGAAGCATGTCCTCCTTGAGACCATTCCAAGAGAATATCTCCCTCACCTTCCTATAGGTCTTCAGATACTCAGGGTGCCCTACCAATGGTGCATCATGAACTGCTCTCAAAATATTATCCTTAAGTGTGGACTCAGGGACACGATAGATCCTCTCCTTGAAGTAGATGATTTCATCCACTACCATGTACTTGTCATCCTGGATAATACTCTCCATCATCTCACAAGTGAATGTATTCTTGGAATACTCCACCAAGAGAATGGACTTCCAATCTACTGAAATCTCTATTATGGAGAAGGCTACACGTCTCCTGGAAAGGGCGTCCACAACTACATTCTTATTTCCCTTTACATACTAGATATCAAAGTCATATGCCTGCAACTTACTCACCCATTTATGTTGCCTCTCACTCAAGTCTCTCTGCTCCAAGAAATAACTTAGGTTGTTTTGGTCGGTCCTCACCACAAAGAGTCCTCCCACCAGGTACCATTTAAATTTGGCCAATGCATGCATGATGACCAACATCTCCTTATCATATATGGAGTAGATCATTTCTTACTCCCTCAAGTTCCTACTCTCAAAATCTATGGGATGTCGATTCTACATCAACATTGCTCCTATCCCCTCTTCGAATGCATCACAATCCAACACAAATGGTTGAGAGAAGTCTGGAAGTTCTTGCACTAGGAAAGTGCTCATTACCTTCTTCATTATGTCAAATGCTTCATGTTCCTCCTCTGACCATCTGAATTCTCCTTTCTTGGTGAGATCTATCAATGGCACACCAAGTTGTAAAAATCCTTTCACAAAGTTCTTGTAATAACTGCATATCCCAAAGAACCCCTGCAACTCTGAGAGTGACATGGTTGTGGGCCAATATAAGATTGTTTGGATCTTCTCTTGGTGCACCTACACTCCCTTAAATTTGATCACATGTCCCAGATAAATAATCTTTGTCAACCTAAACTCACACTTTGCCTCCTTGAAAAATAATGAATGCTCCCTCATGATACTAAGAATCTCATCAATATGTCTCAGATGATCCTCCCACGTCCCGTTGTAGATTGGCAGATCATCGAAGAACACCAATATGAACTTCCTCAATTGGTTGTTGAAGATATGGTTCATACAGTACTGGAAGGTAGCTGGTGCATTGGTCAACCCAAAGGGAGTGACCAAAAATTCATAGTGCTCGTAGTGACATCTAAATGTTGTTTTGTGGATGTCCTCGTCTCTGACCCGAATCTGAGGGTACCCTGATTGAAGGTCAATCTTTGAGAAGTGCATCTCCCCACGCAACTCATCTGTCAATCATTAATGTTGGGTATCATGTACTAGTTCTTGATGGCCTTCTTATTCAATGCCCTATAGTCAATGTACATCCTCATTGTGCCATCCTTATTCTTTACCAATACCACTGAAGAAGTGAAGGGACTAGATCTAGGCCTAATGTGCCCCATCTCGAGAAACTCCTTTATGGCCTTCTTTGTATCATCCCCTAACTTCTTCAGATGTCTTTATGGTGTGGTGATCATGGACTTTTCTCCCTCCTCTAACTCAATGACATGCTCAAATCCCCTGCTAGGTGGTCTCCCTGCTAGTAATGGTACAAACACTCTATCATGCTTCCCAAGCAATGCCTAGATGTCCACAAGGTAGTGATGGTGATATTGTGATGAATTCTCCATGGTGATTAAGCACTCTACTGTGCAAGCCATGTCTCCGTGTATAAAAATATCCTCCATGTGTTTTCTTGACACGATCCCGGGGACTCCTGTAGACATACCTATCAGTATAAATCGTTGACCTTATTTATCCCTGAACTCCATCCTCATCTCCTGATAGTTCATGAGGATGTCTCCCAATGAGTATAACCATTGGACACGTAATACCATATGAGTATTAGCCAAATATACCACATAAAATTCATCGATCAATGTATAGTTTCCCAATGTCACATCCAATCCCTTGATCCTTTGAGTACATGTTATGTTGTACCCATCTGCAACTACCACATTGAAAGCCTCAAAATCATCCATAGGGATGTGTCTTCAAGTGACAAGTGTTGCATCAATGAAGTTGTGGGTGGCCCCACCATCAATTAGTGTTGTAACTCTCTGCCCCTAAAACATGCCTCTGACCTTAAAGGTGTAATATTTGGGAACTCTTGAAAGTATGGAAAAAATCCCTTTCTTGACACCTTCCTACAATTGTGCTTGCATTGTAACCTTAGGGTGTGATGGCTCTGCATCACCACTTCTCTTCCCGCTATCCTGTGCATGAACTACCTTGTCCTCAACATAATCCTCCTCATCGGAAATTACCTCTATGCAGTGTAGTTTCCCCTTCCCCATGCATCAGTGACTTGTATCCCATGGTTCTTTGCAACTAAAAAAATGTTTCTTCCTCCTTAGCTCTTTCCAAGTCTCCTTATCCATCTTGTCCTTCCATGTCCATGGATTTTGGGGAAACTTCGTCTCCTTACCCCCTTAAGGAATGAAGTGTTTTGTTGGTACCTTCTTGGAGATTGTGTCCTTCATGTACTAAGTTCTCATGATGGCATCCTGGATTGTGGTTGTCCTAATGTCCTTCACCCATCCTCTTAGGGGCTTAGCTAGATCCTCTGTGAATAACATCACCAACCAATGCTGAGAAATGTATCTCACTGTGACTACCATCCTTTGAAAATATGTGATGTATGCATCTGGTGTACCTGTCTGTCTCAACTGAGCCAACTCCTTCAAGTGTATCTCGAGATACTTCTTGTCAAACTTGTCCATTAAACTCTGAGTGAAGTCCACATATGAAGTGATACTGGTGCGCCCTAATGTCACCAGTTCATGGTACCACCAGTCATGAGCTTCTCCTTCCAAGTGAAGGGTGGAATACTTAATTGCTTCAGCCTCAGTCATTGGGTTAAGTTGGAGGTAAGTGTCCAACTTCTGTACCCATGCTCTGGATTTTCCCTTGGAAAGACCCATCAAAATATGGGATAGTCAACCCACCCACCTTGCACATGAGATTAAAGTTTTGGTTTTGCATTGCTCTGTTCCACTCCCTAGGTTTTTTCCTTTGCTTGAGGTTGTATAATTATGGATAAGATACTTTTCCCTGAATATCTTCATCTAATGCCTCGTACTCATTGTATGAATAGTTAACATCAAGTTCATGATCTGGCTGCTTCTGTGTTCCTTTAGGTTGCCCTGCCAAGAATTGTGGTAATAAGGGTCTAGGGATCCTTAGACTCCCACTCTGATATGGGGTATGGTTATTTCTACCCTCTGCATGTATCCTGTCACACCCATGGGATCCACTGGGTCAACATTTTCTTGTACCAAATGGATTCCCTTGTTGTCCCACCAACTGTGTGAGCACCTCAAGGGCATGTTGCTGGAGTTTAGCAGTCGTTGCCTATGTCTGGGAAGCCTCATTTTGTCCCTTGACCAGGTTATTTAATATTTGGAGCATAAATTCCTCTTGGTGGTCTCCCATACTTCCTTCTACCTCTTCTTCTTCTGATGTCTCTGAAAGAGGCTTTCCTCCATGCCCCCTCCTTTTAGTCATCAATATGATCACAAGTTGGCAAGATCACCAGTTCTTATACCACTACAATGTCTCCAACTATGTTAGGCTTGAATATTATGTTTTTTGTATAGAAAGGTGGTTTCTCTTTGTATATTTTTGTCAAACACTTTTCATTAATACTGCTATATCTTATGACAATTTGCATATATTTTAAAAGGTAGACATATTGTCAAAAAATTTGCATCTATTTCATTATACATAAAATAGAAGAAACATCCATGGAATCTTTATTATGAGTGGTACTTCAAATTACAACAATACATAGTTTTCCAGTGGCTGTAACAACAACTGCAAGTATCCCTACAACAAATAGGTCCTAATGGTAGAAAAGGGAGCTGCAAAACTTCATTTGAACATACAAAAAAACAAACAAGAAACCTGGAAATGATACCTTGTATCTTCTAACAACAAAAGTCCTCCATACAACACTTCCTATTTGCAAAAACAATAGGATATCTACCACCAAAGGCTCTACTGTTGATAAACCTCTAGATCGTTCTGTCCAAAATTCCCAACAACTAGAGAATGGAACTCTCTGTCAGCAGAATGGCACCTACGGTCAGCCAATGCCCTCCTGAAATCATTGCCTGCAAAAAAGAATGGATTTTGGCCCCTATACAGAGACCCTAGAGGCCTCCTAAACCCACAACGTACAATCAAATAAGTATATCAACCCTCAATATCACTCCACGATTCAACAATAGGTGGGATGAACCTCCAAATAACTCAACAAATCCTCCAATTCCATGTCCCTGCATAAGAAAAGAAGATCAACTTCTAGATAAACCAAGAATTACTCCAAACTAGTCGTTGTCCACCAATATGCAGATAAGTCTTAAGAAGAGGCTCAAATGAATACCCTAGTTGGATCCTTCTGTTTAGCTAGGATGGATAACTCACCACCGAAACCAAACCTCAAATGGTGGAAGGGTTTTTCCAAAACCCTAACAAAAACCTTGGCTCAAAGAGCACATCAATAAGAGAACAAATAATAATGCTAAATTGAGAGGCTACCCCTCCTTTGATTCTTCCTCTGAGCTTTCTACATCTTTCCCCTTTTTTGACCAAATCAAACCCTCACCTTATTTCTCCTTTAATTATTACTAAAAAAATCCCCATGACTCCCTTTTTTCTCACTGAATATAGCCTATGAGAGTCATATAGGCTACTAAGTTATCTTCCACTTTGATTAAAAGGAAGGGGACATTACATATATCTAATTTTCTTAGCCTTCTTATGATGAATCAACTAGGTATAAAGCTTCTATTGTTAGCCTACATAGACCTTGAGATCTGACTATGGTGGTAGCTTTTAACTCTAAATCATATTCCTTGATGGCCATCATCAAGTTTCCTCTTCATTCCTTGATTTCTTTTTGCATGAAAAATGACCTCATAGTTGGGCGAGGTACTATTACCTTTGTGTGTTTCTTCAAGATATAGGGCATGAACTGTTTAACGAATTTATAAATAACAACTGCTTTTTTATCAATTGGTGGGTAGTTCGGTTTTTCCCCTTGTAGACCAGTTCTCATGGATGAAATTGGGCACTCATTTCCTTTCTCATCCTTTTGTGTGAGCACTGTTACATGAGAATGATCATATGTAAATGTATATAGGGAGAATTATTTGTTGAAGTCCGAGCTATGTAATGTTAGTAATTTAACTATGGCATCTTTGACTTTGGTGAATGCATATTTCTCAATAGAGGTCCATTTGAATTGGCGGTCCTTCTTTATCATCTATTGCAGAGGTTTGGAAATCTCAATGAAGTCAACTACAAACTTGTATATGAAATTTATCTTCCCAAAGAAGGACCACATAAACTTCCTACTGTTTGGTGTTGAGTTGTTATATTCTTTGTAGTGAAAGTCTAGTCAAGGTGAATCGATTGATGGTCAAAGGTCGAGGTGGATCGACAACAAGTCGAAGGTCGAGGTAGTTGACTAGGTAAATTTGAAGTCGGAGATATCAATGAAAAGTCAACCAATAAGAGGTCGAAGTGCAGGCATGAGACGATTGACTAGAGACTAAATGAAGGACGATTGGTAATCCGACTTGGAGTCGACTGTAAAAGAATCCCAAGATTTGTGGGATTTGTAGCCAATCATCTACATGGATCTGTAACCATTTTTGGGCACCAAGTCCTTATGGTTTTGCCTGTTGTAAATCCTATAAAGAAGCGTGTTGTAAGGTCGTAAAGGATAATGAAAAATATTATAATGCATGAGTAAATCATAGGTTGTTGGTCATGTAGATGTGAGACAGATTGGATACAGGGTTGTTCTTGCACAAACAAGAGGGTATGATTTCAATTGTGTCTTAGGTGTGGATCAAGGTTACATATGTAACCTTTTATCCATATTCAATAAGAAAACAAGAGAGAATAATTCCCAATGAATGTATGTTTTCCTTGTTTAGGGTTTCCAGGGTAAAATCTCTATGTAATGTGTGATTGCTTTGTCATTTACGTTCTTGATTAAATTCTTCTTCTCTTCTGCTAGGATTAGTGTGGAAGTGTCTTTCATTTCTTGACAATTGGTATCATATATTTGACAAGTGGTATCAGAATGGTGTCATGCTTTGGCGAGTGTATCAGATCTTGATTTACCAATCTTGAATCTGAGAACTAAACCCTAGGTATAGTAAGAGTTGTAAGTCATAAATTGTGTTAAATATCGTGGTAAAGAATGGTGAGTAGCTCCATAATAGAGATAGAAAAATTCAATGGCCAGACTTTTGAGCTTTGAAAGCTTAAAATGGAAGATCTTCTTGTAGATCGAGAACAATGGACAACGGTCTGTCCAGGTACCCAGCCGACAAGCATGTCGACGAAAGAATGGGAGAAACTCGAAATAAGAACAAGAAGTATGATTTGGATTTGTCGTGTAGATAGTGGGTTGTTGAATGTCTTAGGTTAAGATTCGACTAAGAAACTGTGTTACAAGCCAGGAAGCTTATACCAGTCGAAATCTCTGGTAAATAAGTTGTTTCTCGGAAAGAAACTATATATTCTGAGAATGAGTGATGGAAGTTCAATGACTGAGCATTTAAATGCGTTTAATACCATGTTAATCCAATTATACTCTATGGATATTAAGATCACTGAGGAGGAGAACTGTATCAACCTATTATGTTCTTTTCCATACTCCTGGGATAGCTTAGTCATGGCTATTGGAAGTAATACAACCACACTAGCGCTAGAGGACGTGTTTGCTTCTCGGTTGTTGGAAGAAATGAGAAGGAAGAATATAGAAGGATCGACCAAATATTCTCTAGTAGTGAGAGGTCAACCGTTATGTTGAAATAATGTAACTACAAAGTGTATTCTAATTATTATTTGATATATTATTCATTGGATCAATCCCCATTGTGGATTGATCATGTCGGCTACTGTAAAGAACCAAATCCCCTTTTGTGGATTGGTCATAATGTAATAGTAATAGGAAGAAAGAGAATTCGGCCCCATAATATGTCAAAGAAGCCCCAAAATATAATAAAGGTGGTTATAACCACCCAAAAGAAGAAGTCGGCCCTGCCAGTGAAAAGGCACTTCCACACCTGCCAGACTTGTATAAATAAGGAGGCTAGCGCCTCACTTAGACACACACTCACTTGTTCATTGAGAGACAAGTTTCAGAGCTGCAGTTGAAGAAGAGAGAGATATAGAGGCACATCTTTGGGAGAGGACTTTCTGTACTCATTTGAGTTATCTCTTGGCATTGTATTGGCTATCTATATTAAGGAATTTTTGTTGGGTTTTCTGCCCCATGAGGGTTTCCCAGGATAAATGATGTGTCTCTTGTGATTGTGTATTTCTCAGTGATCCTATCTTATGCTATTTTTATCTATTGAAATGCAAAGAACTCTAATAATAGATTAAACCTTAACATGGTATCAGAGCTAAGCTGAAGAGAGCATCTTTCACAAGAGAAAGTGAAAAATGTCATTGTTGCCATACATGCAAATTAGGGATTTTTGTTGGTGAGGTATTTTAGCCCTAAAACCATCTAGAAAAGTGCACCCTCCCCCAAGGATCATTTTGGCACCTTCAACGCACCTTTTCAGTGGCTAGATCTTTCGGAAAGTGAAACCCTAGTTTCACAAAGCACCAGAAGTACCAGAAAACCAGAGAACCAGAAGTACCAGAGTACCAGAGGTACCAGAAAACCAGAAGCACCAGTCCAGAAATACGTAGATCAAGTTTGAGGGGGTAAAAGTTGGATTTTCAGAAATCTGACTACACCAGCTTACTCGCCTCAACTCAACGCATCTATTCCCTAGATAAGAATTTCAAAATTCGAAGTTTGAAAAATTAGGGTTTCCTCATAAAACCCTAAGTTGCAGTTGCAGTTTCAGAACCAGTTGCAGTTGCAGCCGTAGTACCAGTTGCAACCACCCTTGAAGTTCTTAAGAGTTGGTAACGATTACCATTGCTGCCAGATGGAGCCACTACCTGCAAATTCTATTAGAGGTATGTACTCACATATGTTTAAATGGTTAAAATTTAAAAAGTATTTGCAGGAGAAGGGATCTCTTGTCATATATCCAGAAGGATATCAAGATCCAACACATTTAGAGGAATGATGCAACCCAGGTTTGATTATTCTGATATGCATCTATTTGTTATGACATTATTTTGATCAAGCTATGATCAAATCATTAGATGGATTAAAGTAGAGATCATAGATTTTATTCTCTAACCTAACCTTTTGTCAAGAGAGAATATTGTCCTAGTACAAAAGATAGGTTGAAGAAAACACTTGTCATATTGAGTGAAGGAGACTTGGAAGGAAAGAAACAACACACTCATTCTCAAGGACAAGACTCCAGGTTCCAGGAGAAATCTCTTGTAGTAGTTCCAGGTTGCCATGGAGGAATTTTTTATCACAACACTATGAGAGTGTTGACCTCATTTCATATTGTATTCCTTACCTTTAATCTTTTCTTCACACAAGTTACAAGTGATAGCTCTAAATGAGCTACTGTGATGATTATTTGTGCTATTGCTTTATATTATCAAAAGGATATTACTCTTGCTTGCTGTTTTGTTGACTTTGTTCCAGGTCACAGGTAATAACCTTGAGGAAGCTATAGTGAAGGTTGCAAAAGGCAACGTACTAAAGGATAAACCTTGAAAGAAGAAATCATCATTGAAAAAGAAGAAGGTGGCTTGTATAATCTAAAGTCTTGCGTAGAAGCTGCTATGACCCACACCATTGAGAATCCATGTGAACTTTGGCATAGAATATTAGCTCACATCAACTACAAGGCGCTACCATACATATGCAAAGCTATCACAGGTCTACCAGAACTCAAGGTTGACCATGAAGGCATGTGCAATGGGTGTGCACAAGGGAAGAACATCAAGAACCCTTTTCCAAAGAGAGACAACAAAGAAGAAGGAGTCCTAGAACTCATTCATTCAGATGTGTGTGGCCCGATGCCATCATCCTCCATTAGTGGGTATGTATACTATGTATCAATTATTGATGATTATTCTCATAAGACCTAGTTGTATTTATTGAAATATAAAGATGAAGTGTTCAGCAAATTCAAGGAATTCAAAGCCTTGATAGGGAATATTTTTGAAAGAAAGATAAAGATACTCAGGTCAGATAATGGAGGAGAATACACCTCAAAAGAGTTTGTGAACTTATGCAAAGATGTTGGGATCAAGAGGGAACTTACTACTCCCTATAATCCTCAACAAAATGGTGTAGCTAAAAGGAAGAACAAAACGATAATGGAAGCCGTGAAGACCATGATCCACGATAAAGATCTTCCTATGTGCTTATGGGCATAAGAAACAATGGCAACTGTATATGTACAAAACCGATTGTCCCATAGTGCACTTGGGTTCAAGACCCCAGAAGAGATGTTCATCGGAAAGAAGCCAGAGGTAAGCCATCTCAAAATATTTGGCTGCCCAGTATTTATACATATACCGAAAGAGAAGAGAAACAAGTTGGAACCCTCAAGAAAGAGGGGAATATTTGTGGGATACTGTGAGGTCTCCAAGGCCTTTTGGATCTATATACCAGGTCACCATCACATTGATATCAGCAGGGATGTGACCTTTGATGAATATGCAATGCTCAAGAAATAGAGAAGATGCTAGCTTGAAGAAGTATATGAAGAGGAACCCGTAATCCCCAAAATTGCATATTCAGTGAGGGAGGTCCCCAGAGATGATGAACCAGTGAGGGAAGTCGTAACTTCCCCTAATGAGGAAATTATAGACGATCATGATGTAGTAGAGTTTCAAGAACCTCCTCAGATGATGATCTCCCATAAGAGAAAGCCAGCTTGGGCTAGAGAGCTTATTCAAGATGGAGACAAATATGGTGTTCCCGAAGGAATCGCAAGACATGTGAAGAGACCTAAGCCATTCTCCAGTTATATGGCTTTGATGTGTGATCTCCTAGAGAAGGAGTCTACCTGCTTTGAAGAAGCCATCCAGAAGAAATAATGGGTGGATTCCATGACAGAAGAATACCAATCCATAATAAAGAACAATGTATGGGAAATAGTTCCCAGACCAAAGAGTAAGGATGTGGTATCTTCCAAATGGATTTTCAAAATAAAACATGTTGTTTATGGAAGTATTGAGAAGCATAAAGCAAGATTTGTAGCTCATGTATTTTCTCAAAAAGAAGGCATTGACTATGAAGAGACGTTCGCTCATGTAGCCAGATACACTTCGATCAGAACCATCATAGCCCTTGCGACTAAGATGAAGTGGAATTTACACCAGATGGACGTAAAGACAGCTTTCCTAATTGGTGTCATTGAATAAGAAGTGTATATAGAGAAACCTCAAGGCTTTGAAGTTGAAGACATGAAGTCTCATGTCTGCAAGTTGAAGAAGGCTCTATACGGATTGAAGCAAGCTCCTAGAGCTTGGTATGGCCGGATAGACAGTTTCCTGACGATCTTTGGATTTACCAAGAGTAAAACAGACTCTAACCTCTACTTCAAGGTCATGAGCAATGAGCCAGTGATATTATTTCTATATGTGGATGACTTATTCTTAACTGGAGAAGAAAATCTCATCACCGAATGTAAGAAGAGGCTTGCTTCAGAATTTGAGATGAAAGACCTTGGCCTAATGCATTATTTCTTAGGTCTTGAGGTATGGCAGAGTCCAGAGAGGATCTTCCTTAACCAAGGGAAGTATGTAGTTTAAATCTTGAAGAGATTCGACATGTTAGAGTGCAAGCCCATGAATACACCCATGGAAACGAAGCTGAAGTTGTTGGTCGATACTTCATCAGAATTGATTGATGCCACACTGTATAGACAAATTATTGGATCACTAATGTACCTGACGAACACTAGACCAGATATTTTTTTTTTCGTGAACACCTTGAGTCAGTTTCTGGTAGAACCCAGACATGTTCACCTTGTGGCTGCAAAACATGTGATGAGGTACCTTAAGGGTACATTAGATTGTGGTCTTAGTATGATGGAGATCATGATTTCACATTGAGTGGGTACACTGATTCAGATTAGGCTGGAAGTGTTTCTGATAGGAAGAGCACTTCAGGATGTTGTTTCAGTTTGGGATTAGCCATGATCTCATGGCAGAGTAGGAAGAAATCCAACATTTCTCTCAGCACAGCGTAAGCATAATACATTGCTGTGTGTTCTGCTAGCTGCGAAGCTATATGGATTCGTAATTTGTTGACCAACCTATTTGACCTAGAGATGGAAGAAACAATGATCCTATGTGACAACTAGAGCTGCATAAAGATGACAGAGAATCATGTATTCCATGACAAGACGAAGCACATAGAGATTCGATATCATTAAATCCGTGACATGGTGTAGAGAGGAGCCTTAAATCTCTAGTACATTAGCATGGATGAACATGTTGTTGATGTGTTGACCAAGCCTCTATCTCGTGTAAAGTTTGAGCACTTTCGAGATAAGCTTGGTATAGTCCGAAAGGACCTTCTTCGAAAGGGGGAGTAGCTATTGTGATATGAATAGTACTGAGCTTCCAACTTGATAGTTGCGACGTAAATCTAGTCTAGTATCTTGCTTCCAGCTTAAATGTTGTGACGTAAAGCAAGACGTTGTGATTAGACTAGTACTATGCTTCTAGATTGATAGTTGCGATGTAAAGCCAGTCTAGTATCTTACTTCCAACTTGAGTGTTGTGCCATAAAGTAAGACGATGAGATGAGACTAGTACCGTGCTTCCATATTGATAGCTATGATGTAAAGCCAGTCTAGTATCTTGCTTCTAGCTTGAGTGTTGTGACATAAAGCAAGACGATGAGATGAGACTAGTACTGTGCTTCTATCTTGATAGTTGTGACGTAAATCTAGTCTAGTATCTTGCTTCTAGCTTGATAGTTGTGGCGTAAAGCAAGACGATGAGATCAGACTAGTATTGTTCTTCCAACATGATAGATGTGACGTAAAGCCAGTCTAGTATCTTGCTTCCATCTTGATAGCTATGACGTAAAGCAAGACGAGTACTGTGCTTCCAGCTTGACAGTTGTGACGTAAAGCCAGTCCAGTATTATGATGATGAGCCAGCCTCATGCTGTGATGATGATGATGATGTATTAGTTTTATACTAATTCATATTGATGCAGATGATGATTGCATTCCTTTGAGAATGACGATGTTGTCGATGAAGAAAACTTCCGATGATTTATAGATATGTTAGTCAGTGTTCCAAGATGATATTTATGATGTTGTCCTCCTGATTTTGTTGATGATAAAGGCCTCTCTCTCATATGATGTTGTTGAAGAATGCCCTTCTTGTTAAGGGGGGGTGTTGAAATAATGTAACTGCAACGTGTATTCTAATTATTATTTGATATATTATTCATTGGATAAATCCCCATTGTGGATTGATCATGTTAGCTACTGTAAAGAACCAAATCCCCTTTTTCGGATTGGTCATAATGTAATTGTAATAGGCAGAAAGAGAAGTCGGCCCCAGAATATATCAAAGAAGCCCCATAATATAATAAAGGTGGTTATAACCACCCAAAAGAAGAAGTCGGCCCTGCCAGTGAAAAGACACTTCCACACGTTCCATACTTGTATAAATAAGGAGGCTAGCGCCTCACTTAGACACACACTCACTTGTTCATTGAGAGTCAAGTTTCAACGCTGCAGTTGGAGAAGAGAGAGAGAGAGAGAGGTGCATCTTTGGGAGAGAACTTTCTATACTTGTTTGATTTATCTCTTGGCATTGTATTGGCTATCTATATTAAGGAAGTTCTGCTGGGTTTTATGCCCCATGAGGGTTTCCCAGGATAAATGATGTGTCTCTTGTGATTGTGTATTTCTCAGTGATCCTATCTTATGATATTTTTATCTATTGAAACACAAATAACTCTAATAATATCTTAAACCTTAACATGGTAGACAAATATAAAGGCACATTCTCCAGTAGAAAGTTCAAGTGGAAGGGTCTTTCTAAATCCCTGGTTCAGTCGATGCGATTATGATGGAAATGCAATAAAGTTGGGAATTATAAAAAGGACTATAAGTCGAAGGTAACATAAGTTAGTGCTGGATACGATGAGAAGCAGTCAACTGAGAGAAAGACGACCCTGGATAATGGAGGTGATGTGTACCTGGCATCTACTAGTACACAGTCAGATCAAGATGTTTGGTTGATCGACTCTAGAGCATCCTATCATATGACACCACATAAAGAATGGTTATGTGAATATGAACAATATGACGGGGGTGATGTGTTCTTGGGGGATTCCTCAACAAACATAATTGTCGAACAAGGAAGAGTTTGACTAATACTACAGGATGGGAGGAAAATAACACTTCCAGGTGTGCTACACATTTCGGGTTTTGTAAGAAACCTGATATTTGTCAGCAAGATGAGTGATGAAGGTGTGCATACTCTATTTCATAAGGATTCATGCAAGATGGTTAAAGGTACGATGATCTTAATGAAAGGAGTTCAGAATGGTACCCTATACAAGTTGTTAGGGAATGTCGACTTGATTGGATGAAACAACATCGTTTCTCCTGAAATTGACTCAACTATGACTCAACTCAACTCGAGCTAAGCTAAGTTGGTACAAACCGACTCGACAAGACATGATAAAAATGACCCGATCAGGCTATGGCATGACAGGATGGGACACATTAGAGAAAACTGACTTTGAGCTATGAAAAACAAAGGTATGGTTGAAGGGTTTCCTGAATGTGGTTTAGAATTTGACTTTTGTGAACATTTCATATATGGAAAACAAAGTCGGGTGAGGTTCCCATTTGGAAGGACAAGGGAAAATGGGATTCTAGAATTGGTTTATAGTGATGTGTTTTTCCTATTTACACTACCTTCACTTGGTGGATCCCTGTATTATGTCTCCTTCATAGATGATTTTTTCAGGAAGACATGGATATATTTCTCGAGGAAGAAATCATAGGTTTTCGAGAGATTTAAGGAGTTTAAATCTCTTGTAGAAAACCAGACAGAGAAAAGGATTAAAGTGTTGAGGACTAACAACGGTGGATAATTTTGTGGAAAATAATTTGATATCTTTTTTAAGCAGTGTGGCATAACACGCAAAAATACCACACCATATACCCCACAAAAAATGGAGTTGTCGAGAGAATGAAAAGAACGTTGATGGATAAGATAAGGAGAATGCTCAATGGTGCTGGCTTCGCACAAGAATTTTGGGTGGAGGCAGTCGACATTGCAAGATATCTGGTGAATATGTGTACTTAGTCAGTGCTAGTCGACACAACTCCAAATGATCTATGGTTGGGTAAGAATTCTTCAGTGGCACATCTCAAAGTATTTGGCTATGATGCATTTGTGCATGTTCCCAATGAAAAGAGGAGCAAGTTGGACAAGAAGGTAGTCAAATGTATTTTTATTGGATATAAAGAAGGAATGAAAGGATATAAGCTATGGGATCCTGCATCAAGGAGAACAATGTACAATTGATATGTGGTCTTTAGAGAAATTTGAGGTAAGTCTGAGCCGGAAGAAGTTGTTCAGACCAAGAATAATCTTGATATGGTGCGATTTGAATTGAAGAACAAAGAAGATGATTTAGATGAGTCAACTAAATCTGAGGAAGAGGTGGAACAACAGACTCTAGTGGTAAGAAGGTTAGAAAGAATAAGAAAACCAGTTGAAAGGTATAGTCCACCCAACTTCTATTTTGCATTCGTGCTAACTACCATCGACAATGAGCCTAATTCATTCGGTGAGGCAGTCGACTCAGAAAAGGGTAAACTCTGGAAGGACACCATGGTTGAAGAGATGGAATCCTTTCACAAGAATCAAACACGTGATTTAGTTAAGTTACCTAGTGGAAGAAATCTTGTCTATAAAAAACGGGTATTCAAGAAGAAGATGAATGTCGCAGGACAAGTCGAGAAGTTCAAATCTTGACTGGTAGTGAAAGGTTATCCCCAAGTCGAGGGAGTTGACTTAACTAAAAACAATTCCCCTGTTGAAAAAGTAACTTCCGTTAGAGTACTAATGTCTCTGGCTACAACATTCGATCTGGAAATAGAACAAATGGATGTGAAGACAACATTCCTGCATGGGGACCTGGAAGAAGAAATCTACATGAAATAGCCTGAAGGATTTATAGTAAAGGGAAAGCAAACGTTGGTGTGCAAACTGAAAAGATCCCTTTGTGGTCTAAAGAAATTGACAAGGATGTGGTACCATAAGTTCGACACATACATCCTTAGTTTGGTGGGATTTGTGAGAAGAAAATATGATCACTGCATATATTCCAAGGAATAAGGTGGGTGTTTCATATATGTAGCTTTGTATGTCGATGACATGTTGATGATTGGAAACAACATGAGCATAATAAAGGAGGTGAAGAAGAAATTATCCTCAAAATTCAACATGAAGGATATTAGTGCAACTAACTTCATTTTGGGAATGGATATTAAGAGAGATCGAGCCACAAGAAAGCTCTGGTTGAATTATACGAAGTATATTGAAATGGTTCTGAAATGGTTCAACATGCAGGATTGCAAACCAGTGAAGGTGCCAATTCCAGTGGGAGCAAGGCTTACTGTTGAATAGTGTCAAAAGACACATGAATAAATAGAGGACATGGAACATGTTCCCTATGCAAGTGTCATTGGTAGTCTAATGTATGTGATGGTCTACACTCGACCAGACATTGCCCATGCAGTGGGAGTGTTGATAAGGTACATGTCGACACCTAGAAAGGAGAACTGGACAATTGTCAAGAAAGTATTCAGGTATTTGTGTGGCACAAAGGACTATGCTATATGCTACCAAGGAAGACCTGGAGGTGACAGTGGTAAATTAAATGTGCATGGCTTTGTTGATGCCAATTGGGATGGATATCTGGATCGACGGAGGTTGACCAACGAAGATGTCTTCAAGATGTTCGGCGGAGCAATAAGTTGGATGAGTATGCGACAGGTGGTCGTAGCGTTGTCAACAACAGAAGTTGAATACATGGTGGCCACTCATGGAAGAAAAGAAGCGGTATGGTTGCAAAGGTTGTGCTCAGGAATTGGGTTTGAGCAGAGAGCTATGAAGGTGAGTTGCAACAGTCAAAGCGCAATATTTATGGAAAATAACCATGCTTATCATTCAAAGACTAATCACATTGATGTAAAATACCATTTCGTAAGAGATATGGTGGAAAGTAACAAGGTGCTACTAGAGAAATTAGACACGTTGGAAAACATAGCAGCCTCATTGACCAAGTCAGTGAGTGTTGTGAAATTCTCTAGGTGCAGAGAGGTAATGGGCATTGTTGTCCTAGTTTTTTAAACGAAAATTTAGGAATCTCCTGTTTTAGTAAAGAAGACAACAAGTGGGAGAATGTTATATGTGGGGTTGTTATATTCTTTGTAGTGAAATTCTAGTCGAGGTGAATTGACTAACAGTCGAAGGTCGAGGTGGATCAGAAATAGTCAAGGTTGAGGTGGATCTAAAACAAGTCGAAGGTTGAGGTGGTTGATCGGTCAGGTAAAGTTGAAGTTGAAAATATCAACAAAAAGTCAACCAACAAGAGGTCGAAGTGCGAGCATGAGATGACCGACTAGAGATCGAATGAAGGCCAACTGGTAGTCGAATGGTAATCCGACTTGGAGTCGACTGTAATATAATTCCTGTTGTAAAGCCTATAAAGAGGCATTTTGTAAGACCATAAAGGCTAATGAAAAATATTATAATGCATGAGTAAATCATAGGTTGTTGGTCATGTAGATGTAAGATGGATTGGCTATAGGGTTGTTCTTGCACAATAAAGAGGGTATGATGTTGATTGTGTCTTAGGTGTGGACCAAGGTTAGACATGGAACCTTTAATTCAGATTGAATAAGACAACAAGAGAGAAGAACGCTCAAGGAATGATGGTTTTCCTAGTTTAGGGTTACCAGGGTAAAATCTCTGTGTACTGTGTGATTACTTTGTGATTTACGTTCTTTCTTAAATTCTTCTTCTCTTCTGCTAGGATTAGTGTGGAAGTGTCTCTCATTTCCTGAAATTTGTCATGGGAATATACATGATGACCTTGTTTCTTACCATATCTAGTGAGATCCCATCCTTCGATATGTTGTGTTCAAGTAATTTCCCCTCCTAAATAGTAGATTTGTTCCTTTTTGGATTTAGAGAAATATCATACATCCAACATATTTCATTTTTTTTCTAGGTGTTGTAAGTGATTTGACTATTCTTAGAATAAATTATAACATCATTAATATATACCAACACACTTTGACAGATCAATCCTCGGAAGGCTATGTCCATTGCATGCTAGAACGTCGCACCTGTGTTTACTAGTCCAAATGTCATTCTTTGGTACATATATATCCCCCACTTTGCATGAAAGGTAGTCTTCAATCGGCCATATTTGGAGATTGGAACTTGATTATAGAAAAAAAAAACCATCTAATAATGAGCAAATTTCAGCACCAGAGACAAAATGTATGATTTGTTCCATTGAAGGAACATGGTAGTTATCTTTGTTAGATGTTTGATTAAGATTTCAGAAATTCATAAACAATATTATCTACCTGAACTTCTTCTTGACTTGTACTAAATTCACCACCCAAGAAAAGTGGTGGACTTTGAAGATGATATTAACATCTAATAGCTTCTTTAGCTCTTTATGTATAAGTGGCTCAAGAGTTGGATAGACTTTGCATAACCTTTGTTTAAAAGGCTTGGAATCTTCTTTGAGTGAGATGACATGTTGTGTGATGTTTGTATCATAAGTCTTTAAATATTCACAGGTCCACGGGAAGACATCCTTATATTGCCTAAACAGTTGGATGTATGCCTAGATTTTTTCTTCTAAACAAGAGGTCCCCAAATTGATGTGTTTGGGGTTCTCCTCAGTGCACAAATTGACTAACTCATAGCTTCTAGAATATTTGTTCATATTCACATTTAGTGTTTTCTAAAACCTTGTTTATAGGTCTAACAATTTTTCTAGAGTCAAAATGCCTTTAGGTAGTGAGTTACTTTTGAGGATGTCTAGGCCATTCCCGTAGTTATACAAATATTGTTCATGTTCCTCATCATATATAACAATGTCCTTTAATGTGCCTACATTGGTGAGGAATTTAATAATATATTCATCGTCATTAAATACCCTCTAGTTGGTTACATTGTCTGGGATTGAGGGCCTTAAAGTCAATTCAACAGAAAAATCCATCATTCAAAGGAGCAAATATTGAAGCAACATTATCTAACGTATCCGTAGTTTCATTTTTCAAACAAGGTATAGAAGTGAAATTGAATGCATCAAAATTATTAATTAGCTTCCAAACCTATGATTGATAGCCTTTTAGATGGGGAGTGTTACCACTCAAAATATCGCTAAGGGGAAAGTCCCACCCTGTGAAGGAGAGCCTAGGGGAAATTTCTAGGCAAGCCACCCACTGTCACCTTGGTGACCTTGCATCTCACTTTAAGGCTAAGAGACAAGGCTTCCTCACCTAAGGAGGGTATTGCTAATGATTCAAGCTTAGCTAGGTCGTTGAGTGAAGAAGGAAAGCTCTTCTAAATTGGATTGAAAAAGAATTTATTAATTCAACACTACCCACTCTCAAGGATACAAAGCAAGTTTGAAAACATGAATAAGTAGATCAAATATTAAATTACGAACAATCTTTGAGTGAGACAAGTGAGCTTATTCGAAGTTATGATTGGAAAGTGGGAAATGAATCTTGCTCATCAAAGTGTAACACAAGTGTTCAATGGCACCGTGAAACTTGAAGTATTATGTCATACAATATGTGATGCAAATGCAACCTGTATAAAATGAAAACATAATAGAAGGAAGTAGATCATGAGTTATGTTTGCAAAGGAAAATCATAGATAATTTATTCACCATATATGTAGACATCATATTGAGACCAAATGACAAGAGATTCTATGCCAATAATGTAACTTTGTTTAGGATAAAAAAACTATAACAAAGTCATACCATTCAATGTTGATATTTAGTGTGTCATCTTAACCAGTGATGAGGTTTAGATGTCAACAATACTTAAAGCCGCAATAAAATACCAATTCCTAACGTGAAATTTTCCAATATTTATTCAAATCAAATTGTAACCATTCAAAGCATATCTTGAAAATATCCCAAATAGTGATAATTGTTAGAATATAGAAGATTGTGTGCTTGTTTTACCATTGACAATACCCTTGTCACCCAACCATAGGCCAAAGCCACCCTCCGAGCACCTTAACCTTGACTGAGAATTACTCTGAAAGAAAACCCTAGGATAGATAGCCAAACAAAGTGTAGCGCATCTTCCTCCAAGGACAACGCACCAACAATAGCTGATCAGATAGTCCAAACTCTAGCCAAGAGATAGTCCAAACCAAAATTGAAACTCGTTGCTGCAGCAGCTGCACCTGCAACTCTCCTCCACACGTTTGCACCAAACTGGGAACTACAGTGCGCACTAGTTGTTGCTCTGCAATTCTTAGATGTGTCAAATGAGAACTGGTGCCCTGTATTTATAGTGGTTCTGCCAGATTTGTTGGGGCCGACTTCTCCTTCTGGGTACATGTTTGTTCAGTATATTATTATTATTTCTGGCCGACTTCTTCTCCTGGAGGCTAATAACCTAATATAAATTATCTTCTTGAACCGACAAGACTTCTAGGGTTATTAGCCAACTCATTAGGGATTTCTCTTGATTTCCGGAGTCTTCTATTCTCGTCAGGTTTACACATGGAGGTAAATACCTCCCGCAGATACCATAATATTAACACTCCCTCCTAGCTAGTTAGGTATTACAGGTAATGGTCTTGAGCACAAATTTATAACATTTACCTGGTAGCATCAACATAGTTGTTTAGACTATCTCATGACTAGATCATGAGCATTGCCATCACCATCAACTGCATCATCTCTTGAAACCATACTTCATCTGAGTAATCAGACATGATGCTGGATAAGTCACTCACACCATAGAGTGATACAAGAGTCATTCTTATAATCTAGAAGAGTAAATGCTCTGAACTATTTTTCGTCTGGAAAATCTCTGTTCATCATTCGTTTGGATGATGATTATCTCCAATAAACTGTTGATAGTCTTCAAGGAAAATAGAACAAAGATATAACACAATTGTGTCTATCCATAGTAGTACATAACTACAATCCAGTGGTACACTACCACACCAAGTAACACACAAGTACTTGATCAGCAACGTATAGTCACGAACAGTGGAACATA
>JZKD02S0117386.1:116891-145655 GCA_000966675.3 Picea glauca | reverse complement strand
AGGTTCAGACACTTTTCTACAGGGATATGTTGATTCAGATATGGCAGGTGATAAAGACAGCAGGAGGAGCACCACAGGGTATGTTTTTACTATAGGTGTAACAACAGTAAGTTGGTTTTTGAAACTGCAAAAGGTTGTTGCACTTTCAACAACAGAGGCAGAGTATGTTGCTGCTACGGAGGCTAGTAAAGAGATGATTTGGTTACAAAGGTGGAGGAATTGGGAAAGAAGCAGGAGAATAACAAGTTGTACTGTGACAGTGAAAGTGCAATTCATCTTGAAAAGAACTCAGCCTTCCATTCAAAGACTAAGAATATACAATTGAGGTACCACTTCATACAATCCGCCTTGGAAGATGGACATTTGAAGTTGGAAAAGATACACACTAGCCAAAATCCTGCAGATATGTTAACAAAGGGAGTAACCAGAGAGAAACTAAGTTCCTGCTTAGTTTCAGTTGGTCTTCAAGAATGAATATGAAGATGAGGAATTTTCCAGGTCCAAGAAGGTTTAGAGTCCAGCATATACAACAGCGGTGGAGTTGTTGAGATCAGTCTCCAAGTGGGAGATTGTTGGTTGTTGAGCCTGATTATCTTCCTGATTCAAAGGTATTTTACTTTCAGTCGTGTTTATACCCCATGAAGTATTTACACCCCAGAAGTATGTACACTCTTCCACGCAAGGGAGTGCAGAGGGGGGGTACCCCCTCTATGGGGTCTGGGGGGGCTATCCCCCCGGCTGGGGGGTCTGGGGGCAAGCGGACCCCCAGCGGGGGTTCGGGGGCGAAGCCCTTGAAGGAAAAATTGCCTTGTAAAAGTATATTGTAATTTCATTGTAAATCTGGACCGTTCATTATAAGGTCGCAAATCTAACAGTAGAAATTATGTTAGGGTTTTTTTCCCAAGAAGGCAACCCTCTGTTATGAGGGAAATGTATTGCAGCTATGCATGATGGTGAGTATTGTATTCTGAGAGAGGATACTGTGAGAGAAAGAAGAAGAAGTTACAACAAGTTTTGTTGTAGGTTGTATTCCTTCATTTGATGAATAATAATAAAGGAAGGACCTAGCAATTTCTCTGGTGGACATAGCCCACACTGGGTGAGCCACATAAATCTGTGTCTCTCTTGTATTGTGTATCTTTTGTGTTTTGTTTCCGCATTTGTTTTATTTTATTGCTCCGCGGTCCTATTTTTCTAACACATACTTCCCTTGTCCAAGGAAGATATCACCTGGCTACGACCACACCTCCAACCCAAAGAAAAAATGCATCAAGATGATGTCCTCATCTCAAAATCCAAATCCAAATCCTTTTTGCACACAACAATGAGCTTCTCCGCACTTGTGAGAAATAGGTCATCAACATATAGCACCAAGATGGGTGGATCATCTCCAACAAGTATAAATTACAAGTTGGGATCTGCCTCATTCTTGGTAAATACCATACTCAACAAGTTCCCATCAATCCTAGAGTACCACACTCTCGGTGCCTATTTGAGTATGTATAAGGATTTCCTAAGCCTGCATACAAGAGAATCCCTCCCATGGACCTCAAATCCATGAGGCTGCTCAATGTATACCTCCTTCTCAATAGCTCCATTTGGGAATGTTGTCTTCACATCCATTTGATGTATCTTCCACCCCAAAACTGAAGCAATCGATATGAGAGCCTGAATGGAAGTTTACATGGAGACTGAAGCAAAATTATTCTCGTAGTCCACTCCCTCTCTCTAGGAAAACCATTTCACCACAAACCTCGGTTTGTATTTCTCTATGTTACCATATGTAGCATGCTTGATCTTAAATATCCTATAGGAGACCACCATCTATTTTCCCTCTAGTCTCGAAACTATGTCCCACGGATCATTCTTCATAATCACGTGATACTCCTCAATCACGGCTTCCCTCCAAACCTGCTAGTCCGCTACCTCCTCAACATTGGTAGGCTCAGAATCAATGATGCTACTCATGAAATCCATGTAATTGGAAAATATTATGGGTGGTGTACACTCTCTAAATGTATTCCTAGGATCCTCCACATGCTCCTGAGAATCCCTAAATTTCTACTCTAGCCATTGAGGCTTGCTCCTGACATAACTAGAAGGATCCCTCAACTCCTCCTCATAACCTGAAGTCTAACTTCTTGAATTGGAAGTATCAGATGAATGTTTCTCATCCTTCGAAGCCTCTTTCTCCTTGTCTTCTATCATTGGAGTAGGCTCATGAGACTTCTTGTATGCCAAGCCCTCCTCAAACCTAACATCTCAGCTCACCACGATATTCCTCTGTACTAGAATCCAGATCATGTGTGCCTTCGAGGTATCACTATAGCCAATAAATAATCCCTTCTCCCCCGAGGACTCCAAATTTTCCTCTTCTCTACTGGTACATGGATATACATTGGACACCGAAAATGCGAAAATGGACAATATTTGACTTCACTCCAAAGAATGCCCCTTCTAGAGTCTTGTCCTCCAAGACCTTATGAGGAATCTTGTTTTATACATACATTGTATTATTCCATGCCTATACCCAAAGGAACATGGGAAGATCATGTTCATGAATCATCGTCTTGGAAGCTCGAATGATGGATCAATTATTCCTTTCTACAACCTCATTCTGCTATGGGTTGTAAGGTATTGTTAGCTCCCTCTTTAACCTTGATTTCTTGAAGAAATCATTGAAGTCATTTGAGGTGTACTCACCCCCTTATATGACCTCAGAACTTTGATCTTCTTTCCTGTTTGATTCTCCACGAGAGCCTTACACTCCCAAAACCTAATGAAGACCTCACTCTTGGTCTTCATGAAGAAAATCCACATCCTCCTAGAGAAATCATCAATGAAGGTTGCAAAGTAACTGGATCCACTCACTAACTATATTGACATCAGATCACATACGTATGTATGTAATAGATCCAATATCCCCTTGGATCTGATATTGTTGCTTGGGAAATAATCCCTAGCATTCTTGCCAAGAGTACACCCCTTGCATAATCTTTGTCACTCCACAATAAACTTCGAAAGACCAGTGACAATCTCCATCAGTGCAGGTAGCGCTCTGTGATGCAAGTGAACCATATTATTGTGCCAAAGCTCACACAGGTCATCACTACCATGAACCATAGCCCCTGATGGTTGGGCCTTCAACTTGTATACATTTCCCTCTCTGTTACCAAGAACTCATGTTGAGTCAAGGCTAGATCCTTTCAACTGAATAAGAACATGATCATCCTCGAAAGTGATGACATATTGATCTAGATTTTATGAGCAGAATGAAATGAATAAATATTATTATCAAAATATTCTTAACACATAATAACATATATAGAGTAAATTGGATTCTATTCAATAAGGAAATAAGTTGAAACTATAAAATGCAGCAGAAAACAAGCTTGCTAGAATGGTGGCAGCTTATCTCTGAAAATAGATGTGACGACTACGCTCATTCACAAGAAGATGATTACAATGAGGATTTGAAGGCCTTTTTACAATAAACAGGAATGTCAAAAACCCTAGACATCCAAAAACCTAACCCTAGGAGATGAAGCGCCAAAAGTCATGTGGGCCCCGTTTGGGTAAGTTAGTACATCAATTTCTTGGGGTCGTACTTTTGCATACGATATTTGTTTTAAGCGCACGATAGCCTGTTGGAAAGGTCTATCCGAGGAATACACATGTTTTCGTCATAATTAGACTTAGTCTATAGTCTAACTGTGGAAAGCCCTAAAAATGTTATTTAGGGCCTCAAAACGACCCTAGAAGTCAGGGACCCGAAAACTAGAAAAAACTACCAAACTGAGCCAATTGGAATAGGTGGGAGGCCACTGACATTCATATGGATCAATCCTCCCCCATTAGGAAGAAATGGTATCCATTTCATTGAGTTCCCCCATCAAATGAGGAAATTTCTGCTAAATTTGGCTCTGGGTGAGCCACTTGCCTTGGTGCAGGAGCTGCCCTGATTTGACAACTCGATAAAGTTGGATCCTTTGTTGGAGAGTGACCTTGACCTGTTTGTCCACAATATGATCACTGGATGTTTGTTATATGCAGTTGGGGTTGAAATCTATTGGTGTCAATTGTTCTTCTACCTCTGAGGTATCCAATAATGGTGGGAAATAAGGTCGAAGAAGATCCACGTTGAACACTGGGTGTAGGCCAAGGAAAGGAGGAATGTTGAGCTCAAAATAATTATCACCCACAGCCTTGGTGATGGTGTACGACCCATAACGAAGTGGGAAAATATTTCGATGAGGTCCTGTAAGGTGTTCTTTTTGCAAGTGCAACCAAACTTTTTCACCCACCTGAAACTTATGTGACGCCCGATGTTGATCATGGTGTTGCTTGTACTTGTCACTGGACTTCTATAGGATATCCTAAACCTATTGGTGGATGTGATGGATCCAACAATGAACTAGGTGGCTTTTTCAACTTCATTTGAAGAGAGGAGTCGGCTAAGGTGATCGCAAGGGGTAGTGCAACATCTATGGGACCCAATGGTTGGAATCCCAACCCCACCTGAAAGGGGTTGTGTTTGTTGAGTTATGCAGGGCTCGGTTGTAGATATGACGGAAATAGGGAAGACTCTCACCCCATGTGCAAGGGTGCTTGGAATTATACATGTGTAGGATATGCACGATCATTTGATTTACGACCTCGGTTTGACCATCTGTTTGGGGGTGGAAGGCCGTGAATTTGGTGAGCTTGGTGTCCAACAATAACCAGAGGCTTGACCAAAATGTGCTGAGAAATAGACTCTCCCGATATGAGACAATGTTTTTTGGGATTCCAAAATGTACCCAGACTCGTTCAAAGAAAAGCTTGGCTGTGGCATCTGTTGTGATGCTCTTCTTGCAGGCAGCCAAAATTGTCATCTTAGAAAAGCCATCAACAACCACAAAACACAGTCATTTCCCCACTTGGTGTATGGGAGACCCAACATGTAGTCCATTGAGATGGATTCCCATGGCATGTCACGAGTAGGCAAAGGGGTGTACATGCCCTATTCTTAGTGGTTGGTTTGGAAATAGCGTAGGCAATGCATGACCTAATATACTTCCTGACCTCCTGTCGAAGTTTCAGCCAATAAAAATGTTTCTGCAACATTGCCACTGTCTTTTCAACGTCGAACTGTCATGCCACCCGACTATAGTGGGATTCCTAGATCATCTTTGCTCGCTCGCTTGATGGAACCCAGATATGGGCCATACGACACAACAACCCATCCTGAAGATGGAAATTAGCGACAACTGCATTTGTGCCCAACATTTGGTAGGTGGTAGAGAAGTCTGGGTCTGTCTTGTAGAGTTGGGGCCATCCAGATGTCTCATGGCCACAAGAGTATATCACCGTGGTGAGTGCAACGACTAGCGGTTTGCTGAGGCAATCAACGACGCAGTTGGTGCTTCATGTTTTGTACTTGATGTTGAGGTGGAATTTCTACAAGTATGTGGAACACTTTTGATGGAGGTCATTCTGCAATTTTCCTTGTGTCTGCATGAACTGCAGTGTCTTATGATCAGTGTGGATGACTACCTCCTTTCTAAGAATGTAATGTCTCCACTGGCAGCAGGCTTGCACAATGGATTATGTTTCTTTGTCGTAAGTAAGGTACTTACGGACAACGTCTGATAGTGTCTCACTATGATAGGCCACAGGGTGGTCGTGCTGAGTGAGAATGACACCCACAACATAGTCTGAAGCATTTGTCTCGATCTCAAAGGGTTGATGCAAGTATGGTAGTGAAAGTATTGGGGATGAGCATAAGCGCTGCTTCAAATCATCGAATGCTTGTTGTTGGGACTGGACCCACAAAAATTTCTCCTTACCACCACCCCTAGTTACTTGGTTAAGGGCCCATGCAATATGAGAGAATCCCAACACGAACCTGTGGTAGAAATTGGCAAGGGCCAAGAAAATCTAAAGCTCAGTGAGTGTGGTTGGGGATGGCTAGTCACAGATGACTTGGATCTTGGTTGGATCCACATGTACGCCATGCTGATCAATGATGTAGCCTAGGTAATGGAACATTTCCATGTCGAATGAGCATTTTTCCAAGTTGGCGTATAGCTTGTGTTGTCATAGGGTCTGCAAAACCTGCTGAATATGCTGCAAGTGCTCTACCCAAGTCATATTGTAAATGAGAATGTCATCCAGATACACCACTACAAAAGTATTGGTGAATAGTCACATGATATCGTCCATCATCCTCATGAAAGTGGCTGGATCATTTTTCAAACCAAAGGGCATGACAAACCATTCAAAAATACCTTCCTTTGACTTGAAGACGGTCTTCCATACATCTATCTTCTCTATTGAGACCTGGTGGTAGCCAGACTGTAGATCAATCTTACTAAAGTATTTGGTCCGCATGAGATGATCAAGGAGTTCGTCGATTCGGGGAATCAGGTACCGATTTCTAACTGTGATTTTATTCAAGGATTGGTAATAAATGCAGATTTGTCATGTTCCATCTTTCTTTTGTACCAGCATGATTGGGCTCCCACAAGGCGATGATCTAGGACGGATGTGCCCCTTGTGGAGAATTTCTTGGATCTGTCACTTGATCTCCTCATTCTCTAACATAGAGAAATGTTATACTGGCCCATTGGGAAGCGATGTGCCAGGGGTCATATCGATGGGGTGCTTGACCTGACAGTGCAGAGGTACCCCAGTCGGTGAGGAGAAGATATCCAAGTATTCTTCCATGACCTTATCCACTTGCTTCTGCTATGTGGAGAGGTCGATCGCGGAGACCCTGGATGTGGCTGTGATCTTTCGCTCATTCTGAAAGCGAATAATGAAGAAGACAAACTTCCTCATCTGAGACATGACCTTCCTGCATTGCTTGGCAAAGATCAAGGAAATAGCACTAGGTGGGACTACCTCGAGTATCCTGTACAATTTCTTGTTCAAATTAATAATAACACTACGAGGCCTAGACTCATATACAACATGGCATTTCCATAAATATGGTTGGCCCAAAATAAAATTATAAAATTCAAGAGAGGAAATATCACACAATACCTCGTCTTTGAAGGGATTGATGTCGTATGACATGAGACATTGTTGGTTGACGCGTATGTCACTTCCTTGGCGGAGCCATCTGATGGTGTAGGGATGCAAGTGCGGTGTTGTCGACAGGTTGAGTCGCTTGACAACCTCTGTTGAGATGAGGTTCTTCTGGCTACCACTATCAACGATGAAGTGCAGCGGGGTACCCTTCACCCACATCTATGAATGAAAAATTCACTCGCCTTGCTTTGGCTCATCTGGTTCACTAGGCTGGAGCTTGGTGGTAGAAACGGTAGCACTAGGTTCTACGTCAATGATCTATCCCCCCCTTTCTAGTTCCAATTTAGAGTCTGAACCTGCATATGATTAAGAGTCTTTCACCTTAGCCACCAATGACTTCTTTGAGCGGAAATCAACAGTGTTATGCCAGGGTCTCTTATGGAAGTCGCACCACTTCCCGGTATCTTTCTTTGTCTTTCTGATGTCCTTCTTTGCTTGCGACCTAAACTGGTTTTCCCGAGGCAGTCCATATTTGCCCTGTCCTTTGTTCTGCGGGTTGGGGCCGCCCTTTCCTGGATTTTTCTGTGAGGGGTTCCTAGGCCCAAATTTTTGTGTCTTTTGTTTGAGATTTTGCTCGATTTTGAAGGCATACCAATAGGTCACACCCAAGGATGATATGTCCAGAAACTTCATTTTGGCCTGTATGTATCTATGCATACCATTGTAATACTTGAACACCAGATGTCACTCAGAATCCTTCATACCCAGCTTGGTGCGCAAGGTGTGGAATATATTTGTGAACTCGGGCACTGCTTGGTCTCTTTCTTGTCACAGTGTGGTCCATTTTGTGTACAGGTCGTCATAACTTCCAACATGGTAGTATTGTTCCTTAATAGAATCCCTGAAGGATTCCCAGGTGATCGCGACTGTAAATAATGAGGGTTCCTCTAATTCCTTCTGCTCACAAAAAGTTTCCCACCAATATTTGACATGGGGAACGACTTTGAGGAACGCAAAGTAATCTTTTCTCTATTCGAGAAGTTATGGACAGAGAAATACCCTTCTAGCAGATTCAACCATTTGTCAAAAACATTTGTGTCTATTTGACCTTCAAATATAGGAATATCGAAGTTTATTTGTACCTTGAAGGGCGCGGCACCTTCGTTTGAGGAATATGTGTTGCTTGTTGGTAGTCGCCAAAGGATTTGTGCAAAACTATCCATCATCTCATTCCTTTGTTGCATGAGGGATTCCTCGAGAAACATTTTTAAGGGATATCCTATCCCATCGTCTTTATTTTCTCCCACCATGAGAGGTCTCTTGGGCATGCGAGAGATTTTTTCCTCAAGAGAAACAAGCTCGAGACCCAATTATTTGTACCTTGACCTTGTTGGGGGCATGCATTAAGAACAACAAAGAGCAGACCACTTTGATGCCACTGATCTGGATTTTATGAGAAGAACTAAATGAATACATATTATTATCAAAAGATGCTTAACACATAATAACAAATATACAGTAAACTGGTTTCTATTCAATAAGGAAATAAGTTGAAACTGTAAAATGCAGTAGAAAACAAGCTTGCTAGAATGGCGGCGGCTTATCTCTGAAAAGAGATGTGACGACTGCGCTCATTCGTAAGAAGATGATTACAATGAGGCTCTGAAGTCCTTTTTACAATAAACAGGAATGTCAAAAACCCTATACATCCAAAAACCTAGCCCTAGGAGATGAAGCACCAAAAGTCATGTGGGCCTCGTTTGGGTAAGTTAGTACATCAACTTCCCGGGGTCGTAACTTTTGCATGTGATCTTAGTTTTAAGTGCACGATAGCCCGTTGGAAAGGTATATCTGAGGAATACACATGTTTTCATCATAATTTGACTTAGTCTACAATCTAACTGTGGATAGCCCTAAAAATGGTGTTTAGGGTCTCAAAACGACCACGAAAGTTAGGGACCTGAAAACTAGAAAAAAACTGCCAAACTGGAAAATTGCCAAACTGAGCTAGTTGGAATAGGTGGGAGGCCACCGACATCCATATGGATCACGTATCCCCTATCCTCCATTGCCGAAACTAAGATCATATTACTCTTCTTGATCTCTAGAACATACAACACATTTTCCACCTCCAGAGAACCTCCTGACTCCCTCTACACCACACTGTTGACAAAGTGTCCTCATACACACAATTTTATTAATAAGGAAAAATTAATTACAATAAGAAGTGAGGACTCATAATCTCCTTTTAACCTCACTTGAAGAAGGAGCTTGTTTATATAGCTTAAATCTAAACTAAAATCTAGGATAAGAACCGATCACATAATCACATGAGTATGATAGGAGTCCTTTACATAGAAGCTAGGTGTCCTTATCCTAACAAACTAGAATAAACTAATTTCTAAAAACATTTAAACTAGAACATACTTAGACTATAGAAATTTAGGATTATGAGGCTAACACACACTTGGCATTGGTGCTAATCCCCACATGTAGATCCAAGTCATTCTCTAACAAACTAGTGAACAAATCTTGTGACAAGAAGCCCCACTATCCACGAACCAAGAACCATTGGAAACTGTGCCATAAAGAAAAGAGACTAACAAGAAATGTTTCTCAAACCTCTCAGTAAAATCCTTGACTTGAGTATCTACATATGTTGCTACCTGCTGATACTTACCCTTCCCTTTCTTCCATTCAAGACACTGTGAAGCATAGTGACCACTCTTGTGGCATGCAAAGAATTTCACTTTTCTCAGATCCCTCTTCTTTCCAACCTATGAAGTCGACTCCACATGTATTCCTCTTGACCAAACCCTTTCCCTTGCTCTTCCTTTCCTTACTAGTAAGATCTAGATTCTCGTCATCACCCTTCTATTGGTCTGCTAGAGATTCCTCTCGAATCTCCTCCTAGATGAAATCATCCCATAGATTGTCAAATTTGGGAAGTGTCTCTCGTGCAATGATGTCATTGATAAATGGGGCCCATGGATTAGTGAAACCATTCAGGGCCATGCTCACCATCTCTTTATCTGTCACGACCTCCCCAACTATTACCAATTGATCAAAAACCTAAGTGATCTTGGTGAGATAGTCGGTCACTATATATGATCTAGCCATATTGGTGTTTTAAACTTTTCCCTCAACAACATCTTCTTGTTTGTATTATTGCTTTGGAAAATATTTTTCATCTTCAAACATCTCCCCAACTGACTTCTTTTCAGACAAGTGAGGAATCAAATCATCCTTCACTGCATCTAACATGATCCTCTTGGATTTCACATCCTTTTGATTATGGATGACTAGTTGTTGTGGATCCATCTATGGGGTTATTGTGGTATTTGCAAACTTCCACAACCCATTCTCCAAGGGAATTAATGTAACCCTCACCTTCCAAGGAATGAATTTAGATGCACCCTCCAACCTATCCTCAAATCTCAAACATGTTGTGACCATCTCCGAATCAGAATTTTAATAAGGAATATAACTACTAGAATTTAGATCTGTTGTAAAACCTATAACAAAGCCTTTGTCTGATCTCCTTCATAATGTTATATCTGATACCATGTTAAATTTCCTTAAACCCCAGTAATGAAAATTAATTCCTAGTAAATCCTTGCAGAAATTAAATGAAAAAATTGCAGTAGAAGTAAAACAGGAAACCAAACACATCTACACCAATATTTTTGGGTAAATACCCTTGGAAAAACCCTTAAGGGAAAACAAAAAATGAGATGATTTTATTAGGATAAAAATCAGGGCTCCCATAAAAGGGAAAAGGACCCATTGAGAAGAATACAAATCAACAACCAAACCTGGAAAAAATCCTAGCTGAAAACCCCTTTGACAAAATTGTCCTTGCATGCTACTGTGTTGGCTATATGACGACCTACATTGGGTTGTACAATTGCTACTGCAACTTGTATAGACCCGTACAAGCCATACGATGTTGGATGCGGGATGTAAGACCCATGTTGGGTGTTTTTGCAGGTTGTACAACCCCTCTTGGATACTCCTACAGGATGTATGACCTCTCTAGAAATTTCTCTGTCCTCTGTCTTGCTGGTACGATCACCTGAAAAATATCATGGCTGCAATATTCTTCTCTCTCGTTGAAATGTGTAGAGTGAAATTCCTTCACTTAAATGAGTCATGACTCCAAATAAATGTGTGTCTTCTCCTCTCCCTTGGCTACTTTTATAATCTTGAGATGAGCCCTAACCTTAAAAGCAATCAATGGATGAGATTAAATCCCTCTCACTTGAGATCAATGACTAAGATTCATTTAATTAACTTAAATCACTAATGCAAAAAACTTAGGAATTTTATTTAATTAACCTCAATTAATTCTAAAATGACATTCACTTTAATTATTAAAGTGAATTTCCAAATTTTTGAGAGGTATTAATGACGATCTCCACATGATAGACACAATCTATTGTGGAGATACCTGTCTGTTGCTACAAACTTCAAAATTGAATCCATATTACCTTCATATTTTAATATGGCTTATTCAAGTGATCTTTTTCTTACCAGTACCAACTACTTCTCATGGAAATCCCATATGGAGGATGTACTAAGAAGTAAAGGATTGTACTAGATTACCTTGGGAAAAGAAAAAAACCCCATTGATGCTGATAAGAAATCCAAATGAGATAATAAGAAGGACAAAGCACATGGACTAATATGAATGTCCATCTCTCCTAATTTATGGTTTTACCTTCAAGGAATTGATGATCTAGATGAAGCTTGGGCTAAGCTTGAAGCTGTGTTTGGTAAACACAATGTGACTCAAGCCCACCAACTTGAAAATCAATTAATTTCTTTAAATCCCAATGATTTCACTTGCATTGATGATTACTTATCTAAGTTCAAAACACTTGGAATTTTACTTAAAGAATGTAACATAGATACAAAGGATGACCAATACATATATATTATTCTTGCTAAGTTTGGTAGTGCATATTCTATTTTTGTATCTACCTTTTATGCCACTAGAGAAGCTCTAGCAAATTCTTATCAAGAACTCTCTCTTGAATCTTTTTGCGATTATTTGATTAGAGCGCAAGAAAATTTCTTTCATCTTGGAGTGATCAACACTACATGTACATCCAACAAAGCCTTAGTGGCCCAATAAAAAGATAAAACCAATAATACAAAGAAGCAACATCCTCACAACAAGAAGAAGAAAAATAAAGGTCGCAAACCCTCTTAGCTAGCTTATACTCCTAATGATTACATAGGAGAAACATATTAAAGTAAGAATATCGACATGCATTTCAATTCTTGTGGGTGATATGGTTATCTAGAGTCTAAATGTTTTAAAATGATGAAGGCTTTAGAAGAAACGATGAAGAAACACAACATCAATCTTGATTCTTCTTCTTCTAACTCTTTTTCTCATGGACATGCACTTTCTGCCTCTGGTTTCTCCTTCAATGAAACATCTACTTATTCTCCTAGTGAGTGGCTTATTGATTTCAGAGAATCTTATTACATGGCTAAGGATAAAACCACTTTTTCTTCTCTAAATAAATGTAACACCAAACCAATAATTGTTGGTGATGATAGATCTCTTAGTATTGTAGGGTCTAGAATAGTTCAGGTAGATAATGGTCATTTCAATGATGTATTATGTGTTCCAAGTCTTTCCTACAACCTTCTATTAGTATATCAAATTACTCATTTAGGTGAAGGTAAAAAAATAGAGTTTTCACCTCACCAAGTTGTAATCAAGGTTTTGAAATATCATAAGCATGTCCTAGCAATTGGAATTGTCATGATATTACTGGGCTGTACAAATTTGATAACTTTTGGTCATAATATTTGCCATTAGTTTTTGTTTCTCACAAATATGACTTGAGCGAATTATGACACGAATGGTTTTGTCATGTAAACTATGTCTCATTGCAACAACTATGTATTCAAAATATGGTGAGTGGTCTTCCTCTAATTTCTTAGAGATATGGTGTGTGTGCTTGTTGTGCTCTCGAAAAACATCATGGGGACTTTCTTCTCCTTATTTCTCTGGGTGCAAGTACTTGTTAACTTTCATTGATGACTTTTCCAAACACACTTGGGTTTACTTCTTAAAACTTAAGAGTGGATTTTTTGTGACGTTTTTGGCCTACAAGGCCCTTGTAGAAAAACAATATGGATATCAATTACAAAGGTTAAGAACAAATAATGGTGGCGAATATGTGAACAAAAAATTTACAACCTACTTCACTGCACATGGAATTCAAATGCAACGTACTTCTCCATATACACCACCACAACATGGTGTCACTGAGAGAAAGAATTGCACATTAAAGAAAATAGCTAATTGTATGATCCAATCTAAAGGATTAATTCTTCATTATTGGGTGGAAGCCATCAATTGTGCGAATTACATTGTAAATCACATTCTCACAAAGGATTTTAAAAATATAACACTAGAAGAAGCATGGATGAAAATTAAGCCAGATGTAAGCCACTTCTGTGTACTTGGTAGTGAAGCATGGGCTCACATTCTTGAAGAAAAAAGGAAAGCATTACAACCTAAAAGTGAGAAGTTCATTTTTGTTGGATATTCTAAAGATGTCAAAGGTTACCAATGTTTTCAACCTCATTCCAATGAAATAATTATTAGAAGAGATATTAATTTTGATGAAAATATCTTGGCCCAGGATCCATCTTCGACGTTTGTGCTATCTTTTGTTCCTATTTTGGTTTCTTCTTTAGATGATGAGAGCAAGGATGAAAATCCACCTCCTCCTACTCACCTTCCTCCAAATGAGTCCATTGAACATGAACTTGCACTAGCATCACCGCTTCCAAGATGGGTGTGTTCAACTCAAGAAGCAACTGGTGATCCTTTATATCAACGTCAGACATGTTCATAGTTCCAACGAGCCTCCTCTATTTTGGCTCAAGTTTCATAGACTTATGATCTAGACACATTTGCAAAAACTTTTGGCCATTCAAATTGGGACACAACAATGAACGAAAAATATCATTTTTTAATGGAAAATGATACTTGGGGATCTTGTATCTCTTTTGAAAGGAAGATGTAACAAACACACACACACACACACACACACACATATAATCATTAAATAATAATAATTAATACATCATAATGAAAATACATGTCTATTAATGAAAGGGAACCCTTTTGCGGGTATATATACATCCCTCATTTCTCATTTGTAATTATTTCATCTTATATTCATGCATTACTCAATATATTATTATTTCATCCTAATGAATTACTTAATTCTATCCCACTTAAATTGGATATTCTTATAGTTGCGAAACAAGTTCGTTTGTCACATTGGTATCAAAGTGATGTTTGATCTTGGCCTTCGACCATCCGACCTTTAGTTAAAATTATGTTGCCCTTGGCAACATATCTATTCGTTGTTGGCCACAACAACAATGTTTCTCAGAGTTTCTCTGAATATTGAAGAAAAATAAAGTATTACCGAGGAAAAAAAATAGAGAGAGAATGTAGTGCTACCCAAAAATAAAACCGAAACCAAATATCAAAGAAAAAGTATATATATATATATATATATAGAGAGAGAGAGAGAGAGAGAGAGAGAGAGAGACATATATAATAATATTAATAATAATAAAGAAAACCTAGTATCCTACATACATCCACAACCACTGTACAATCATCTGCATAATGAATTTAATGTTGGGTCGTACCATACGTACGATTAACAAAGCTGTACAATAATTGTTTTTATAAATTGGTTCACCAATTTATCTTAGCCTCGTAGACGTTAAAAACACTTTCTTTATTTCTTTCTTTGTGCATCCTTACAACCACAAAATAGAATGTTGTGTTGTACCAATTGAATTAATTGTTGAATTTTTTTTTACAGCGACCAATTATTAACACCCGTACAATTTTAATTGCAGAAAATTGGAAAAACATTGTAGCCAGTCTTCGGTACCACCTGGCCGTACACAACCGCACAATCAACATTGCTTTCTGTACAATTATTTGAAAAAAAATGAATTAATTAGAGCGTTGTACCACTGGTTGTTGTTTTCTGCAAATTGGTCGATCCACGCGTACAATCGCGAATTGTACCACTTGCCTCTCAATCGTACAGTCCAAAATCCTCGTTGCCAGTTCCATACAATCGATGCATCTGCTATTATCTCGTCTGTACCATCTGTAGTGTTCATAAAATTGTGCCCATCCCATAAATCTCTTCATATAAAAGTCGCGACTCTCCTTTTATTTAAAATAATAATAATTACAAGGGAAATACTCAAGTTTCAATATATATATATATATATGTATAATAATAATAAGGAAAATAAAATAAAAGGGAATAAATTAAAGTGAAGGTTCAATAAAGGTGGAATTATTAAAAAATATACAAGATTAAAAGCAAGAAGAGTGAAGCGTTAAATAAGTACTAAGCTATTTTTTTAATAAAAACGCAAAGGATAGAAAATAAAAAGTTTATAAGAAGCAAAAGTATTTTTATATTTTCTATCAAGAAAAATGATTGATTTGACCTAAAGAAAAGATTTTATAAGCTTCATCATTTATCGTAAATTATTGACAAAAGCAAAATGGAGTCTAGTAATGAAAAATGAAGATTTCTTAAGACTACAACAAAATATGTGTCAGTGCTACTTAGAATCAAAGGGACACTTGCAGGGAAGGATGTAACTATTTCTATTGATCCTATTGAACATGGTAATTATGTTAGTACCAGATGTACTGACCAATTATTAACCCCTAAGTCAAATATAATTGAAGAGATAAAGTTGTGGAACGAAAACGAATATGACATAAGAAACCTACAACTAAACATTGGAGATTATACCTTTGTATTGCAATTCGTTTTTAGATCCTTGTGTGATGATAGTGATCTAATTCTAGGTTCACCCTGGATGGAAATACTAAGGTCTTTCATCCTAAACACGAAGAATAAGTTTTTTACATTTTCATATAAAAAGAAAAAGATAACATTATAGGAATCTACACTAGAGTTAGATCCAGTAATGGCTGAAGATTTTAAGGATATCTCCAAAGTAATACTTCAAGAAAATAAAAAATCAATGGAAAATATGCAAAAATAAATTGACAAAACTATCACCGATAAAAACGAAGAAATTTCTCATCTCAAGAATCATAGTAAGAACTTGATCGCCTAGCTTAAGAGGTTAAAAGGTGAGAATAAGTCGCACAAAGAAACGTTAAAACAACTTACCAACAAGAAATCATTGATTGATAAGGAAACAATGATCGATCCCATCGAAATCAAGAAATCATCAGCTGTAAAAATCCAAGTTATGGAAAATGGAACAATTATAGATCCAATCCACATCACAGCTCAAGAAGCTACAAAGTCAACTGACAAAAATACAATGTCATATGTTGGAGTACAAACGATGGAACCTCCAAGTGTACTTACTAATCAGAATTCAACCATTAACAAGGAAACATTGGTGTGAGAATAAAATAATATATTGAAATTAAACTAAGAAAACGCTACAAGTATAATAACGGAAAATCATGTTATAAGAACTCCTTATCGACATCCAAATCATAAGAGAAAATATCTTAACCAGTGAGAATATCAATGTCATTTAGGACAAGAACGACTAGCTTATCATCTGAAAAATATTGATACCAACACAATTAAGTCCCATGATAACCATTCATCATGGAAGTGCAATGTACCACAAAATATTGAATTAGGATGGTCTGACCCTTTCACAATTCGATAGTTCTGCTCAACTCGTCGTCATTCATATCGTCTTGTATCATCAATCCTAACAACGCCAAAAATAGAGAATTATGCGAAGACATTTCGAGCTAGAACGAAGACACAAGCCTCTCCATAAATATGCTTTGAGGACAAAGCATTTTTAAGGGGGAAGGAAATGTAACACACACACACACACATAATAATTAATACATCATAATGAAAATACATGTCTTATCCAAAATACATGTCTTATCCAAAGGACATGTTTATTAATGAAAGGGCACCCCTGCATGGGTATATATACAACCCTAATTTGTCATTTCTAAGCATCTCATCTTATATTCATACATTAATCAATATATTATTATTTCATCCTAATGGATTACTTAATTATGTCCTACTTAAATTGGATATTCTTATAGTTGTCCAACAAGTTTGTTTGTCACAGAAGAAAACTTGTTCGATGTAAATGGGTATACAAACTAAGTATGCATTAGATGGAAGTGGAAGTGTTGAAAAACATAATGCCTGATTAGTTTCCAAATTATTCTCTCAAGTTGAAGGAATTGACTACAATGAAAACTTTTCCCCTATAGCCAAAATGAATTCCATCCTCCTTGTTATAGCCCTTGTTTCCTTGCATAGATTGGAGGTCCATTAGATGAATGTTAAATAGGCTTTCTTGCATGGGGATTTGCAAAATAAATCTACATGGAACAACCTCCAAGCTATGTTCAAAATGACTCCAATATTTTTTTTCCACCTTAAGAAATCTCTCTATGGTCTTAATCAAGTTCCTTGAGCTTGGTATGCAAAAATATATAGCTTTCTTCTTGACACTAGATTTTTTAGATGTCCTTCTGACTGTAATGTCTATATCAAGAAAGCAGGAAGCCATCTCACAATACTAGTTCTTTATGTTGATGACCTTATCCTCATTAGTAGTGACCCAAAACTTTTAACCCATGTGAAATCCAACTTTAAAAAGAAATTCGAAATAACATACTTAGGCTATTTGCATTGTTTCCTTGGCCTCCAAGTATTGCAAACTAATGAAGGTATTTCCCTTTCCTAGTCTAAGTATGCATGTGACCTTCTTCGCCTCTTTCACATGGAAGATTCTAAACCAACTCCTTCTCCTTCTAGTTTGGAGTCAAACTTGCTTCCACGTACTACTCTCAAATTCGATGCCACTTTGTACCCTCAGTTAGTTGGTATCCTCTTAAATTTGATTCATACCCATCTTGATATTTCCTTTGTTGTTGGTCTTGTTTCCAGGTATATGCAAACACCCCATGAAATCCATTAGAAAGAAACAAAAATGATCCTTGGGAATATCCAGGGTACAATTCGGGGAGGACTCCTTTGTTGGTTGGTTTCATTGATTCAGATTAGGCCGATGATCTTGATGATCGAAAGTCTATTGCAAGTCATATTTTCAACCTTGGTTCTAGACTTGTCACTTGGGCTTGTAAGAAATAATAGACTATTGATCTTTCTTCAACAAAAGAAGAGTATCAAGCAACGATTAATCCAAGTCAACAAGCCTTGTGGCTTTGACAGATCCTTTCATAGTTTAGATTCCAACAGGAGCATGCGAACACCCTCTGGTGCAACAATTAGAGTTCCATCAAGCTCACCAAAGATCCAATTCAACACAAGTGTAGAAAACACATTGATTTGCACATGCACTTCATCATAAATCTCATTTATGATTGAATTATTGAAGTGATATTTTTCCCTACAGATGATCAAGGTGCAAACATTTTCACAAAGTCTCTTACAGAAGAGAAGTTTTCCAAACTTTTATCTATGTTAGAAGTTCAGTAAGTTTTCATTAAAAGGGTATAGGATATAATTCCTCCTTCCTTCCCCTATTGTGTCACCTTTTTAAATCCTTCAATCCTATCCCAAGTTGTTCTTAAAGGGGGATGTTAGGATGTTTAGACACTTGGGAGTTAGTTAAGTTCAACTTTGACTAATATGTCTTTAGGTAAAAGCGTGTTTCTTTAGTATGCATTTGTAGTTATGTAATCCAATGGTCACGATATGTTCTAGAAATAAAGTGTTCCAATGAATCATAATCTCCTTTATCTTAATGGCTATATTGATCTGCGGTTTAGCACCCAATTGATCCATGATCTCTATTTAAAGAGCATGGAGGGTCATTTGTTGATGATCGATTTTGAGAAACTCTCTTGTAAAATATTCTTATTTTGCATTAATATATTGTCTCAAGTGGCCACGTTGACTAGGGCCATGGAATATTTCCCTCTTCTAGGGTTTTAACCATGGAAAAACAACGGTGCATCGATCTTTGATCTGGTTGTGTGAGTGGTTATTAAAGATGTTTGTCTTGTGTGGGAATACCATATTTTGCGGAATATGTGGTAAATTGGGTATATAGGAGACCTTAGAATTGATTGTGATTTTCTTTAGGAACCATATAGGCTACTAGGGAAGCCTCCCTTGTATTGGATGCATCCTTCACTAAACTGAGGAAAGTTGTTTCCTAGGTGACAATTGTAACATTTCTAATGTTCCACTCATTTTGTACCTTGTGAAGGCTTTGCACTAGGGTGAAACATTGTGTGATAATAGGTCATACAATGAGGCATTTTGGATATGGGTTATGTCCCTAGTTTCAAAGGAATTGAAAAATCAAATTCTTGCAATCGAGGTTACCTTGGCAACTCTTGGGAAAATACATCCTCAAACTCAGATAATATTGGATGTAGCTTTGCAAAAGGGTTGTTATCTTCAATAATTGTCTTGATTGCGAAGATATTGCACCCTTCATCATACATTTCTTAACCTTCTTTGTTGAGATGAAGCATAAAGAAACCTCTCATTTGATATCTTCAATTATGATAGACTCTCCCATATTGTTTTGGAAGATACCCTTCTTCCCATAGAAACCCACCAATTCTTTATGGGATTCTACCTATTCTATTCCCTCTATCAGATTAAGGGCTCCTAATTTTGTACTATAAAATTTCATTTTTATGAAACAAACCCCAATTTTGACAATATAGTTCCTAACCAGGGAGCCCATTGATTGATTTTCCATAGAAGTTGTTTCTGCCAATTCAAAATCATTCTGATTTTTTGTTTCCAACCCACATCTATTTAATGCAAAAGAGAAAATGAAACTATCAATAGCACTAAGATTGATTTAAATAGAAAGAGGAGTATTTTTAATCATGCTCATAGACTCTGCTACCATGGCCTAATGCTTAGCATGTTAGTTAATTACCACGACATGAATTTGATGCTAGACATGGCATTAAACCTACTTAATTAGTCCTCCTCATTGACTAGACCACTCTTGATACTTCATACATTTTTTTCTATAATGGGAACAACCACATTCCTAACAATATGTCTATTCTTGACTAATCACCTGATTCTAAATATGACCATTGTATCCATTGACTCAACTTCTGGTTCCTCGAGAGTGGGATTGGTTCATATTTTTTTTAGAAAGATTCCCCTGATGCTATACTAGCAACTTTGGTTGTATAGACCTATCTCCCATGGAATCCATATCTACATCCTCAAAACTTGATGGCTCTTTCTCTAAAAGGTTATTTGTAGGAAACATATATCTTCCTTGAATATTCTCCTTTCATAGTGATCCTCTTTAGGACCTCCGTGGATTGACTCATCGAATATTCCATGGTGGTCAGTTTCCACATCATGAACTCAACCTGAACTAAGGGATAAAGTCTATGAATTAATCTCTTAGCTTGTTTCTTATCATCTTCCATATAATCCACTTGATGAACTAATGCCAAAAACTCCACCTCATACACTTCCATTGGTCTACTCCTCTACCTAATTACATTGAATTCACTTACATGTTGATGTTTGTATTCATCTGACAAGTACCCAGTTCTAAATGTTTCCTTGAATAGCTCCCAAGTTACCTACAAGGGAGTGATATGCAATTTGGTCTCTTCATTAATCCACCATATCATGAAATCCCCTATAGGGAGACTCATCTCTATTTGTCCTTTCTCTATGTAACTGAATGCCCTAAAATTGAGTGCCCTTTTCACTCCTACCACCCAAGCTTTTGTTGCCTTACCTTCTTCATGTCATTTAAACTTTGGTAACTTGGACTTTTGTACCTCTTTCATAATGTCAAAGGGAGATCTTCTCTCATCAATCTTAGATGGAGGGTCTCGGTCATGTTTTTTGTTTATCCTCCAATTTGCTTTCCTAATCTTGATCTTGGTTTTGGTTTGTGTTCTAATTTTGTCTCTAACTTGCAACCCAGTCTTTAAAAGTATCGATTATCTCTCGTAGAGACCGTAACATGGTTTGTTTTGTTAGGGTTCTGATATCTGTAGAGATCTGGGGTTGCCTTTCATGCTTAGGAGCCATGATTATCTCTACATCCATAACTAGTGAGTCAAAATTAGTTCTTCAAAACTAAATTGTTACCATAGTCATGATAAGGGTTTAGTGAATTATACATGAGACATGATTTTATTTTTGGTGTTCTTTCATTCTAACAGTTTCTGTATTAAAATGGAGATCATTTTGAGATTCTAGGTTTCTTTGGTTTCAAATGTTCTTGCTAGAACAAGCCTAATTCAAGATGGTAAGCTATCCCCTAGTGAGGACTTACACCCATCCCACTTCGCATGAGCTAGATAGTCCTTTTACGTATGTATGAAAATAACTTCAATTATTGATAAAAGGATATGCTTAGTTAAATAAAGGAAGTCTTGGAGTATCCCCATCATTGTTTTATGCATGTAGGGTGCTTATTAATTTATCCATCCATTTATATACATATGCATAACCAACTACCATCCTACCAATGATATGAATATGAAGAAGAAGAGGAAGAAGAAGAAGATAACACAAACTACAAAGTTCCAGGGAGATAATTGTCAAATCTCCATTCTGTTTGTGTCACTAGTTTTAATGCACTCCACCTAAGAGTTTTAATAGCTTTTACAATGTGTTGAGCCCACTTTGTCTAGTGGATGTGTGTATTTCACCCAAAGTAGACATAAGGGGTGCTTTCAACAACTCAGTAAATTACATACAAATGACAAATTATAGACTATGGGAAGCCTTTGCTTAATATCTTATAACTCCAACCAAACTCTAGTTTCCTTATCACTCAACCATTGCCATATCCTTAGATTCTCCAGGATACCATCAAAGGTGCCTCAACTTTGCACTCAAACATGTACAAAAGAATATCATGAGGAATGTTGTGCTCCTTCTAACTAGTAACACATGCATGTTATGCAATGCTATGCTATGCCTACTTATAATTTATCACAAACTTTAGTTTTCACTATTTAAATCGAGCTTTCATTTATCCACCACTAAATTATCACATAAGGACTATACAACTTAATGTTTATCCTCAACAAACAACTTAAATTGAATAAATATTACAAGAAAGGAAACAACAAAATTAATGAATGGAAATATTACTTGGTAAAACTATTGCTTCCTCTCTTGTTTTAAAAGAAAAAGTAAGATATGACTTCTTGACATTCCCTCCACAATAATAAAACCTTTCATTTCCTCATTTTCTCTTGTCACCTCTCCACTCCTTGTCCCATCTTCTTCATAGTCAGGGTTTCAAGCACCTCTCCACTCCTTGTCCCATCTTCTTCATAGTCATGGTTTCAAGCACAAGTGGATTCATGGTAATCCTCTCCTCCATTTTCCTTATTTATTTATTTTCCATGGTTTTTCATTGGTTTATAGTTTGAATTCTTGTTAAATAATTTCTTGTTTGTTGTTGGAATTTCCTCTAATTTAATATGATTCTTTTTGGGTTTCCAAGTTTCTTGAAGGTTTTACCCCCCTTCGTCATTGAAAAGGTGGCTATGGGTTGTGGCATAATCAACGGTCGAGGGCCACATTGTGTTTAGCTATAGAGGAGAAGGAATTATGTTTAACTCTATGGAGCTTGGGCACGTCGTGGAAAGTAAGTAAGGACATGTCTTTTTTCTCTAGTTGCAACTTCCTTTGGCGATGGCCTGCAACCTTCCAGGGGATAGCCGCGACCTCCCTTTGGGATGTATCATAACCTCTCTTTTGGGATGGTGATCCAGAATGGATCCCGGAACCAAAATGGGTCTAGGAAGGCCTAAATATCAAAGTGCTCAAAATGGCTTCAAAACGAACGTGTGCGTAGACCTCGTCGATACAAACCAAACACAACTTGAATGGGCTCAAACAGATGTCGTATGCAAAAGATATCGGGGTCTATTCGTTTTGCCAAACAAGCAAAATTTTGATGACTGTGTGTTCGTACAGTGTTGACATGGTAGCTGGTTGTACAGGCTGTACAGGTGACATGGTAGTGATGTTGACTGGACTGCCAGGCTGACAGCGTGGACACGTGGGCAGACAGGTGGGCGAATTGGAGTTTGACATGTGGCATATTACTTGGCAAATAGCATGGTGCCATGTGGCCTAGTCTTGGGATGCCACGTGGCACCACTCTATTGGTCGACGATTGGAAAAATTGTATGGACTCCCGAGGAGTCGAACCCGTGATCTCCGGTCCAGGTGGAAAGTGCTTTGGCAGGGTCGGGCTACTAGCCCGCCCACTTTATTCCTTGTTAACTATAGTGGCAATTAAATATTTAAGCTTCCACAAAAGTTCGTTCGGAGGAGTTAAGGGATGGGGCCTAGCCCCAGCCCCAGCGCTACCATACGACCTTTATATATGACCACTACCATATGTTATATGATTTAAACTATTTGTGTGGTTTGTGCATACGACTCAACCCCCCAGCACTTACCATATAACCACCCCATATGACTCGGATCTCCAAGCTATAACGCAGATGATTGGGGATGGCGCCCAGTCGGTTGGGCTAGCTTGCCGACCAAGGGCACGTGACTAGGCACAGAGAACCAAGGGCTATAACAGTTGTGGGCGCATGGAGCATTAGAACCAGGACACATGGCCACACATGGGACCGAGGGTCGGGACTTAAGGGGCTAGACCAGCGCGCCAGCCTAGACCAGGGCCATTTTCCAGTGCCTCATATGCCCAAAGGCCTGGAGAAAAGGGGCTACACCCTGTATTTTTCCATTTTTGGGTATTTTTACCTTATATTAATAATTTTAATGGATTTTAAGCTTGTTTGAGGGGATTTTGGACATTTTTGGAGGATCTGGGGCCCTTTTTGAGGCTAGATCTTGGGGAGAAGTTGGGAATTTGTTGCCAACTTCAAGCCTATATAAACCAGAGGTTCTTGGAAGCCTAAAAGGAGGTTCAAAACAGGGAAATGTTGAAGAATTGTAAAGCCAAAGTCATTTTTATGCAGGGAAGCCATTGAGGAGAGCAACTTTGCGGGCCATTTCCGAGAGCTTCGTTCATCCGTTTTCAGTGCTGTCAGTTTTGATGGGTTCTTGAAATCAGGTAGAACAAAGCCAGATCAATTTGTAATCCATTTGGAACTTTTATGATGTACTTTTGAAGCTTTGAACATAAATAAGAAAGCCTCACCCACTGAGACAAAGGCCTAGAGACGTATGCAAGATTGTCGAACTCCGTTATCAACTTTGTTGTTTCTTTATGCTTATTTCCAGATCTGCATATGTTATTATGGCTGCCATGTTTCATCATTAATTCTTCCTCTTTCATCATTTTCCTAAATGGTTAATGAAGTCATGTTTTAAAACTCAACCATAGTCATTAAAATATCTTTTCGGATCAAGTGGTATCAAAGATAGTTGACGGTTGGTTTTTGAGTTTGCATGATTACCAGGGAAAGGCTGAATCATGGTGAAGGCGAGCTTGTTGAAGAGACTCCTGAGATTGGATCGAGAAAGAGAACTTATCATAGTGATAAGATGGCATTGGAAGAGGGAGTTTCTCATGAGGAGAAAGAGTTTTGAAAGACCTTCTTCGCCATGTCGGAGATGGTGAAGGTTTTATATGAGAATTACTTGGAACGGAAGAGACTGATTCTAGGTGAATATTCAAAGGTCGAAAGTGAAGAAGGAGAGGATCCTCCTCAAACTCCTCCTTCACCTCCTCCTTCACCTCCTCCTTCTCCGTCAACTTCTTCTTCTTCAAGTTCAAGTTCTAAATCCACCGCAAGAAAACATTCCCATAAACATAAAAATGAAATACCTTTACTTAAGCTTGATGTGAAGTTTGAATTATCCATGTATGATGGTGAAGTCAATGCAGAGAGGCTTGATAATTGGGTCAAACAGATGGAGGTTTATTGCAGTGTGCAACAAATCAAGGATGAGGCAACTCAAATCAAGTTGGAATCGCTTCAACTTGCAGGCACAACACTCATCTGGTGGCAGAGCAAGTTGCAAAATGGTACACAAGAAGTGGGTAATGTATTTCCATCATGGCAAGTTTTGGTTTCTGCACTTAGAAAGCAATTTTATCATTTGGGTTATAAAGAGAAGGATTTAATTGAATGGCAAGGTCTTAAACTAAGAAAAGAACAAACAGTGCAAGAATACACAGATGGATTTTGTAAAATGGCATTGATGTTAGATGTTCCTTTACATACCTAAGAAAATCTTATGAAGTATATAGAAAGTTTACCGGCACATATTCGTAACACTGTATTTATGTTTGGACCTACTAATATTGATGAGGATTATGTTCAAGAAACATGTATTGAGGTAGGGAAAACATGAGTTGGTGTATCAAGGGAATCATCTTCGAGAAAAGAGGACAAAAGGAAGTGGAATGGCAAGAAGGAAAATACAGTGGCAAGAAAGGAAGAGAATCCCTCTTGCAAGCATTGCAAGAAAGAAGGGCATGATGAGGACCATTGTTGGCAATTTCATCCCGAGAAGAGACCGAAATGGTTCAAAGAGAGGAAAGGGAGGCAAACAGTTGCAACAACAACACAACCAATAGACTTGGGATCATATTCGAGTGATGAATCTAAAGTCTCAGCAGTTGATTTGACAGGTAAAATTGGTGATGGATTTTATTCTAGAAGTAATTTGTTTCACATAAGGGTCATAATGAGACATACTAAGGTCGACACATTGATAGATAGTGGATCTCAATCTAACTTGATTTCAGAGGAAATGGTTAAACAATTTGGATTAAACACTCAGATGCATCACAAGCCTTACTCACTTAAATGGATAAGCAACAATCATAAATTGCACATAACAAAGCAATGTTGATTAAAGTTTGCAATTTCATCTAAGTTTGTGGGCGAGGTAACTTGTGATGTGGTGCCACTAAATGAATGTGGAATGGTCTTAGGCAGTCCTTATTTGTATGACTGCAAAGCAATATTCTACAGGGAACATAAGCAATATCACTTAATCAAAGCATGCAAAGAATATGTTGTACATGCTCATCACTTAAAAGAAAATCAATCTCTTCAAACAATGGAACAATTAAGAAAGGCAGCTCAAGAAAGAAACACACCTATAATTGTGCCAAATCAAGTAATTGATCTTAAGTAAGAACATGAGATGATTGTAGAATGGAAGTTCAATCATACTTTGCTTCAAGATAAGCTAATGTCATGCAAGTATTACAAACAAACTAGCTCATTTGCAGTCATATTTCTAATGTTATCATTAGTAATATTGTCAACATGGATTATAGTGGGTTTAGTAAGATGTGACAAAGTACAAGTGGCTAACAATATGCTGTTAGTTATCATGGTTGTTTTACAGTTGATCTTGATGAGACAGGTGCACAGGAAAAAGTTTAAAGATAGAGAACAAGTGGGGTGGCCTATCCCGCACTTGATGACTGGTTAGTATCCTTTTGAAGGACCAAAAGGTCTTTAGTGGGGAGGTGTGATCCAGAATGGATCCCAGAACCAAAATGGGTCTAGGAAGGCCTAAATATCAAAGTGCTCAGAATGGCTTCAAAACGGACGTGTGTGTAGGCCTCGTCGATATGAACCCAACACAACTTGAACGGGCTAAAACAAATGTCGTATGTGAAAGATATCGCAGTCTGTTCGTTTTGACAAACAAACAAAACTTTGATGACTGTGCAGTCCGTACAGTGTTGAAGTGAAAACTGACTGTACAGGCCATACGACCATACAGGTGATGTGGCAGTGATGTTGACTGGACTGGCAGGCTGACAGGGTGGACACGTGGGAAAAGAGGTGGTCGAATTGGAGTTTGACACGTGGCATATTACTTGGTGAATAACATGGTGCCATGTGGCCCAGTCTTGGGATTCCACGTGGCACCCCTCTATCGGTTGGCGGTTGGAAAAATTGTATGGAATCCCGGGGAGTCGAACCTCTGACCTCTGGTCCGGGCGGTGAGTTCTTTGACAGGGTTGGGCTACCAACCCGCCCACTTTATTGCTTGTTAACTATAGTGGCAATTAAATATTTAAGCTTGCACAAAAGTTCGTTGGGCGGAATTAAGGACTGGGCCTAGCCCCGACCTCGACGCTACCATACGACCTTTATATATGACCACTACCATATGCTATATGGTTTAAACTGTTCACGCGGTTTGTGCATACGACTCAGCCCCCCGACGCTTACCATATAACCACCCCATGTGACTTGGACCTCCGAGCTATAATGCGGATATTTGGGGATGGCGCTCGGTTGGTTGGGCTAGCCCGCTGACCAAGGAAGCATGACCAGGCATAGGGAAGCAGGGGCTATAACAATTGCAGGCGCGTGGAGCATTAGAACTAGGACACATGGCCACATATGCGACCGAGGGTCGGGACTTAAGGGGCTAAACCAGTGCGCCAGCCTAGATCAGGGCCATATGGCAGCGCCCCATATGGCCAGAGGCCTGGAGAAAAGGGGTTGCACCCCGCATTTTTCCATTTTTGGTTATTTTGACCTTTTATTAAGATTTTTAATGGATTTTAAGTCTGTTTGAGGGGATTTTGGCCATTTTTGGAGGATTCGGGGCCCCTTTTTAGGCCAGATATTGGGGAGAAGTTGGGAGTTTGTTGCCAACTTCAAGCCTATATAAACCAGAGGTTCTTGGTAGCCTAAAAGGAGGTTCAAAATAGGGAAATGTTGAAGAATTGTAAATCCAAAGCCATTTTTATGCAGGGAAGCCATTGAGGAGAGCAACTTTGTAGGCCATTTTCGGGAGCTTCGTTCATCCGTTTTCAGTGCCGTCAGTTTTGATGGGTTCTTAAGATCAGGCAGAACATAACCAAATCAGTTTGTAATCCATTTGGAACTTTTATGATGTACTTTTGAATCTTTTAACATAAATAAGAAAGCCTCACCCACTGAGACAAAAGGCCCGGAGACGTAGGCGAGATTGCCGAACTCCGTTATCAACTTTGTTGTTTATGGTTTGTTGTTTCTTTATGCTTATTTCCGTATCTGTATATGTTATTATGGCTTCCATGTTTCATCATTAATTCTTCCTCTTTCATCATTTTCCTAAATGGTTAATGAACTCATGTTTTAAAACTCAACCATAGTCATTAAAAGATCTTTTCGGATCAGATGGCCCACGACCTCCCTTTTGTGATGTATGTGGCCTCCCTTTTGAATGAATAGACCATTTTCATGGGCTTGGGATCTAACTCATTAAGGTTTGGTTGTGGATATCAATGGAATCATCCAAGAGATAACATTCATTTGATTTGAGTTATAAATTGAGAGGTCATACAAGTTGCATCTTGTTGGATTTATTGAACTTTAAAACACAGTTTTGTAACACATTTTAAATTTTGTTTTGACATGTTCTATACTTATAAAGAATGTTGGATAGAAATTTTGGTTTTTTGACTGTAACGTTTTGGATTGGTAATTTGGGTTATAATCAAAGTATTTTTAGAAAAATAAATTCTTGTAATTGATTTACTTTATTTATTGTTACACATTTCTTAAATCAATAAACAAAATGATGTAATGATTCTTAAATATAGAAAAATAATGGGAAATGATCTATTTCTCAACTTGATAAAGATATTGTAGATTAGATGCTATTACTCATCACCCACAATTGAAATGCACCAATGTGTCTTGGGATTTATAGGCAACTGGATTGTCATAGTTTATTGATTTCATGAGCATATATA
>JZKD02S0117386.1:106603-116778 GCA_000966675.3 Picea glauca | reverse complement strand
ACAATCAATAGTATTGTAAATGCAACTACAGATAATATAATTCAATCCTCTAGTAGTTGCAAGGATGGATCGAATTTGTAAATACAACTACATAGAATCTAGATCAATCCTATACTAAATGTGAGTAGGGATCAAATCTGCAAGGAAACAAAATGATCAATTCCATTGAAAGAATTCATGCATGTTTCATTTTCCAGCACATTAAACTATTTTGGTGAAAAAGAAGAGAACAATTCACTTTGTTTTCATGACAAATTGGACTCAATTCCTGTAATTCAATCTCCACTCTGCTAACAATGATCGATATTTCATTTGTATACTCACTTAATAATAATAAAAAAGGATTTTGTTTTGTCTCCATGGTGACAAAGATCGAGTTCTTGTTGACAAATGAGGAACTGACGAAAAAAGAAGGAATTGTGGGCACAAAAAAAGTTGTGGGTAGGAATTGTTGTTGGAGTTGGAACCTGATCGTGTCCTTTATTGTGCTATTTGTCAGACCTTAGTTTTTCCTAGGTATCATTTTCCCTGGTGGAGTCAAAGCCCCAGATCGGGGGTGACCTGTTGTTGAGAGTGAATGAATAACATAGTCTATGTCTGGGAGGAATATTTGAGGTCTATAGCCAGTCAATGATTTTAATTAAAAGATAAGTGTTTTTTATGTGTTTATAATGGTTTCGATGTGGAAGTGTATTTTATGTGTTTATAATGATTTCAGTGTGGTTAATTATGCTAATTCTATTGTGGTATATTTGTATATATTTATGCATGCATTTAATGCAATTAGAATTGCATATTTGTTGCATATGAAGGGCATGGTAATTAATAAATGGTATCAAAGATTCTTTTTTGTGTGGCATGGCTCGGCTTAGAGGTTGGGACATTACATTGTGGTATTAGAGCCACATGTTCAACACTGAGCCTGCATGGGCTAGACTCAACATGCAGAAGCTAAAATTGCAGAATTAAGCTCAGAGGATGTATGCAACTTAATTGTCAAAATTACTCCTATGAAATTAGAGGAAAATCCAAGAGGAATTTGAGGGAATTGAGCCGAGGGGTTGAAATCCCCAATTTTAACCTTAGTTTGATCCTTTTTAGGCATGTAATTGGTCAAATTTTGGACATTACAGAGTAACTGGAGTGAAATTGGGTGTGTTATCCCCATTTTGTGGGATAACTAAGGAGATGATGTCCCGAGGCCCTCAGGTTGCAAACATGGAGTGTCGAGAGACCACATGACTAGTAGTGTCCACTTGCACATATAGAAACCCTCTCTATCACCACACATTGGATCCATCGTCAGAGCATCCACCACACTAGCTAGCTTTTGGAAATAATTTGGGTCTTGCTCCATGCGGTACAAGTCATGTATTGTGGTAGGTAATCACCCTAATATTTGAGGCATTTAAGCATGTTGTATTAAAGCTTCTTTTGATTATAAAACATTTTCTTGGACATTATTCTTTTGAACCTGTTTCACCTTGGTGAGTGTCATCGATTTCCTAGTAAGTGGCAAACTTTTGGGGAAGGGGTGTAACCGGGGGTCCCTCGAGGGGTCATCGTACCATTTCTGACCAAGGTAGAGTCAAGGTGGGCACAATTTTTATTTCTTAGGTAGAAGCCCCACCTTGGCTTCAACCTGGAAGCATCCTAAAAGAGTTAAAGGAAATAAACGAGCTTGGAAAAAGAATGCATTGAAAACGAAGGTGAAACGTACCCTCTACAAAGGCACCCATAGATGAGACAATATGAGCCCTTGTATGTCATGAAACCCATTGACCTATGAAGTCTAATCCCCTATCCACCTCATCATCCACTACATGACCTTGAAGGGGAACCCTTGGGAGAATCCCCTACTTGAAGGTTTTGGTCTACCCAATAGGACTTTTTTGACACCCCTCCCATACCTAAACTTGGTCAATCGTATAGGGTCTTTGAGCATTTGTTTAATTTGACAAGGTAGTTTTGATGCACATTTTTAGATGCCTTGTTTATTGTATGTGGTTTTCACTTGCCATGATATTTTGACTTGAGATCCTTGGAGGGAGTACCCATTTGTTTTGTAGGACCTTGCTTGGTGGCCAGTTTTGGGAGAACAAGCCTAGCTTGGGATTCTGTGGGGAAAGAAGCCCGTAGGATGGATGCCCAGGGACCACATGCTGGATGACGAAGACATGCCTTTGGAGGCCTAGAAGATATCATGGATGACCTTGCCTAGCCCATATTACCCAAACAACTTGCCTAGGAGAGGAGAAACGTCACTTTTAGAGGCTTGACGTCACCTAGGGATAGAGTTTGATGGTGATGGAGTTATTGCTCATTGACACTTGGCATGATTTGACCGGAGGAGGCATGGAGAGACCTTGGCACATGAAGAGGAGTCTCAATAAGCCCCAACGACCTCTAATTTCTTCTCCAACGACTTGGAAAAGTGTCAAAACATCCCCTAGAGAGGTGACGTCTTACTTAGGGTTTCATTTTATGTGCAAAATATGAATTGTTTAGTATTATTTTTTATAAAGGGGAAAAGTAGGGGTTTATTGTCCCCTTACTTTGTGTTTACCCTAACATAAGTGGACAAACTATGTCTAAGACTTTTTGTATAAATGGAGATCAAACTCAAATCATTTCAACATAATTCTCCCATTGTGAGAAGTACTTGGCTGAAATTTTTGCTACCCTTGGGCATTTTCTCTCTCTTTTGCATTTGTCATGGTTTACTTTGTTATTAGTGGAAGGAAGTGGTGCGCTAATCCTCGTGGAGTGTTTCTCTTGCATATTGGTGGATAATTCTTAATAAAGTGGAAGTTTATCTTGTTGATTCTTTCTCTAGTTGAAGGGTTTTATCTTGTTATTGTCTCTTTTTCTTAGTTGTAAGGTTAACTAGTTGAATTTCTTGGGTAGGATAAGTTCATACAACCCCACTAATCTCATCAATATTTTTCTTGGAAATAAATTTGTTACTTAAGGTAGTGCTAGGAGAAGTTAAAGGGCTTACACGCTCCTATCACTTCCTAGTTAGATTTACTTGCCTTGGGGAGTAAGAGGGTTTACACCCCCAAGGAAGTAGTATATTTAACTCTTTCTTTGACTCCATAACCCAATAGTTAAAGAACTAATCATTTTCATTTTTTATTGGAGAAATAAAATTGTTGCATTGGGATACGTGAAAATACGAGATAATCAACTTAATCAAATTGCAATCTCTTCTTGACGTTCTAGGCCTATCATAGCCACTAGGGCATATCAATTGATTAAGAACTTCTTGTTGTTGTTATAAAATTTTATCTACAACCATTAGGGTTGCAGAAACCCTAACACATTCTCATTTATAACTTGCTTTTCAACCACCATAATTTGTTTTTCAAAGGATCACATATACCATGCCAAAAAGGAAGAATTTAGAAGTGCTAGTAGACATCAACATCACTCATCAAAACACTCAGTTACAAGAGCTTAAAGTAGTCCAAGTTTGTCTCCTTTCAGAAAGCATAAGAGGAGGTCTAAAGTGGTTGAACTACAATGGGAGATGAGAAATATCAAACCTCCTTCCTTTGATGATGAGCACAGGAAAGATGATGATGTTGAAGCTTGGTTATTAGGGATGAGGAAATACTTCCAATTGCAAAATTATTCCTCATAGGCAGAAGGAAGAATTAAAATTTACCAACTTAAGGGGAAAGCATCAATGTGGTGGGACAAACTCATGCAAGTAAATAACATTGATGAGAAGAAGATCACTTGGAGGTTGTTCAAAAAGTATTTTTCAGAAGAAATACTTGTCCAAGCATTACTATGACAGGAGGATGAAGGAGTTCTTTGAACTCAAGCTTGGGAGCATGAACATGGATGAATATGAGAGAAGATTCTTAGAGTTGTTGAGGTATGTTGACTTGATCAAAGATGAGTAGGTCAAGATTTAGATATTCCTAAGTGGGATACCTTCTATATTCAGTGATAAGATACAATATGATGACCCTAAGATGTTGAAGGAAGCAATAAGGAGATCCAAGTGCCTTTATGATCAACATAAAGGAGAATCAAACTTTCAAAGAGCTTGGGTTGAAAATAAGAAAGGTAAGATGGAGTAGAGAAAGAAAGGCTACTGATCCAGGTGGATATCGGTGGCCACCCACCTTTTCCAACTGGCTCAAAACAATTTTCTGGATTTTTTGGTAATTTACTATTTTTGGCAGTTTTTCGGGTCCTAAACTTCCGGAGCCTTTTTGAGGCCCTAAACGACGTTTTTTGGGCGCCAAACCTCCGGAGAATATGAGTCTGTTATGAACTTGATATTCACTATCAGAAGTTGTAGTCCTCAAATAGATCTTTCTAACGATGTATCGAGCGCCCCAAACAGAGATTGTATGGAAAAGTTACGCCCCCGGGAAGTTGACGTATCAACTACCCCCATCAGGGCCCGCAAACCTTTTGGCTTTTCATCCTTCGGGGTTAGGGTTTTGGATTTTACTTATGTTAAAAAGGACTTTGGAGCCTCATTGTAATTATCATCTTCTTGTGAATGCGAGTAGCCGTCACATCTCTTCTCAGAGATAAGCTGCCACCATTCTAGCGAGTCTTTCACTCTGTATTTTTACAGTCTCTATACATTTTCGCTCATTAATAGAAATTGTATTAATGTATCTCTGTGTTTATGGTTGCATCTATGATACAGTTATGCTATATTGTTGGATATCTGAGATATATCTGTATATTTCTTTATTATATCTCCGCTCTCATTTTGTGTCGAAAATAATCCGGATTAGATACAAGCCACCATTCTTTAGAAATAGTTCTTCGGGACAACCAACTCAAATTGAACCCAAGTATCTATGCAGAAAGAGTGAAGATTGTTCGCAATGTACAACATGATGATATAGTTGAAGACATGGGTAGAAGCATGCCAAGGATCTATGTATCCTTGTATAACAAACAAGTTGAAGTCCGGTCTCATATTATTGAAGTGGAAGGTAAGATCAAAAATCAACCTATAGCTATTTTAATTGATTCAAGAGCCGGCCATAGTTACATAGATCCTAATATTGTTGAGAGATTTCATTTGCAAATAAGAAAGCATGGGAAATATTGGTTAGTTTAGTAGCAACAAGAGATAAAAGAAGAATCAATGAGTAGGTTAAGGATTGTCTAATAGACATGAATGGACTGAGCACAAAGGCAGATTTGAACATCATACCTTTGGGTTCATATGATTTCCTAATTGGTATGGATTGGTTGGATAAGCATCACGTTGTCCTAGATGTGTGATCTCATAGAAAATGAACCCACTTGCTTTGAAGAAGCCATTCAAAAGAAAGAATGGGTGGATGCCATGACAGAAGAATACCAGTCCATTATAAAGAATGATGTATGGGAAGTAGTTCCCAGACCAAAGAACAAAGATGTGGTATCTTCCAAGCGGATATACAAGATAAAACATGCAGCAGACGAAAGTATTGAAAAACAAAACACAAAGCAAGATTTGTGGCTCATGATTTTTCTCAAAAGGAAGGTATTGACTATGAAGAGACTTTTTCTCATGTAGCCAGATACACTTCTATCAGAACCATCATAGCTCTTGCATCCAAAATGAAGTGGAAGTTACATAAGATGGATGTGAAAAAAACCTTCTTAAATGGTGTTATTGAAGAAGAAGGGTATATAGAACAACCACAAGGGTTTGAAGTTGAAGATAGAAAGACTCATGTCTGCAGGTTTAAGAAAGCTCTATATAGGTTGAAGCAAGCCCCTAGAGCTTGGTATGGCAGAATTGATAGTTTTCTGACGAGTTTGGGCTTTACCAAGAGTAAATTTGATTCTAACCTTTACTTCAAGGTTATGGATGATGAGAGAATTATACCGCTATTGTATGTGGATGACTTATTCTTAACAGGAGAAGAAAATATCATCATAGAGTGTAAGAAGAAGCTTGTTGCAGAGTTTGAGATGAAAGACTTAGTCCCTATGCATTATTGTTAGGTCTTGAAGTTTGGCAGAGCCTAGAGAAGATCTTCCTTAACCAAGGGAAGTATGTAGTTGAAATACTAAAAAAAAATGACATGTTGGAATGTCAATCCATGAACACACCCATGGAAACAAAATTGAAGCTCCTCGTTGATACTTCGTCAGAGTTGGTTGATGCTACTCTGTACAAACATATTATTAGTTTGTTGATGTATCTGACGAATACCAAGCCAGATATATGCTTTGATGTGAACACCTTGAGTCAGTATCTGGTAGAGCCTAGATGTGTTCACCTTATAGCTGCAAAGCATGTGATGAGATACCTTAAGGGTACGTTGGATTATGGTCTCTGTTATACTAGAGATCATGACTTTAGACTGTATGGTTATACTGATTCAGATTGGGCTAGAAGTGCTTCTGATAGGAAGATCACTTCAGGATGTTGTTTCAGTCTGGGGTCAACCATGACTTCATGGCAAAGTAGGAAGCAATCCAGTATTTCTCTTAGCGCGACAGAAGAAGAATACATTATAGCATGTTCCGCCAGTTTTGAATCCATATGGCTTCAAAAGTTGTTGACAGGTCTGTTCAATCTGGAGATGGAAGCCACCGTGATTCTATGCGATAACCATAGTTGTATAAAGATGATGAAGAACCAAGTGTTCCATGATAAGTCGAAGCACATAGAGATCCAATATCACTACATTCATGATATGGTGCAGAGGGGAGATATAAAGCTCCAATATGTTGGCACAGATGAGCAGGTTGTAGATGTGTTGACTAAGCCTTTGTCTCGCGTGAAGTTTGAGTACTTCTGAGACAAGCTTTGTGTTGTCCAAAAAGACTTCCCTCGAAAGGGGGAGTGATGTTGATGATACTATAGTATCCTGACCAAAAACGGGTAGCTCCATTAGGATTTTATATTCTAGGGGACCTCGAAGGTCCGGTAAGGATGGTCTGTCAGAGTACCTATGCATGTATATGTCAGCTGTGTTCAGTAGTGGTAGCTCCATTAGGATTTTATGTCCTAGGGAATATTATGATTCCTAGGCAAATCCTGAAGGTCCGGTAAGGATGGTCTGTCAGAGTACCACGTGGTAGCTTGTTAGGATTTTATATCCTAGGGAATCTTATGATTCTTGGGTAGATCCCAAAGTTCCGATAAGGACGGTCTGTCAGAGTACCACAAAATGTTGTTGTTGCACCTGCCTCATTCTGTTGCCATGTGATGATGATGTTGTATCAGCCTTGTGTTGTTGATGATGTTGTATCAGCCTTGTGTTGTTGATGATGTTGTACTAGCCTCGTGTTGGTGATATTGTTGTTCTAGCTTCATGCTATTGATGTTGATGTTTCAACTTCAAGCTGGTGATGATGATGATGATGCTACTCCAGCTCCATGCTATGGATGATGATATTGATGATGATAAAAACTTCCGATGATTTGTAGATGTGCCAGTCAATGTTTCAGATGTTGATGTTGATGTTGCCCTCTCTCTCTTGATGATGCTATATTGGGTTATGACAATAGAATACCCTTCTCGTTAAGGGGGAGTGTTGAAATATTGTAACTTCGAAGAACATTTTAATTATATTTGAGTTATTATCTTATACATCAAATCCCCTTTTGTGGATTGATCATGTTGGGTCTTGTATAAGACCAAATCCCCTTTTGTGGATTGGTCAAACCATATTTATATGGTGGTATTTGTAAATTTGACCCCTAGTGTTTATAAAGTGGTTTTAACCACTCTTGGAAGAAGTCGGCCCTACTAAGTGAAGAGACATAACCCTAGCGCCTCCTCAACTAGTATTTATAAGTGAGGATGGCACCTCACTTGTTCATTCATTCACTCACTCAACAAGTGTGCATCTTTTGAAGGCAGTTGCAGTTGCAGGAGGAAGGAGAAGAGAGGCACATGCTCAGTCCTAGTTTATGCTTGGTGTTTTGGTCTTAGTCATGGCATTGTATTGGCAATCTATTATTGAGGAAGTTTTTGTTGGGTTTTCTCCCCCATGAGGGTTTCCCAAGATAAAATGCTATGTACCTTGTGATTGTGTTTCTTTCAGTGATCCTCTTTATGTTGTTGTTTTGGAAATGCATTGAATGCTCTAGTAAATTGGAAATAACCTAATAACAACATTAAATCTTAACAAGTAAATCCAATTTTAGATGAGCACCATATTTTGACAAAAGTATGGTATAAGGATTTAAAATTGGTAGTGTGTTTATGGAAAAAAAGATAGAACAATTTGAAGATAAAACAGATCATTTTGGCATAAATATATTGAGTTGAAGATATATCTTTATCACAAACAACCAAATTGAAAACAAATTATTGTAAATTTATGGCATTGACCAATAAGAATTCCTTGATTTGTGTGTAATTGTCTTCCTTCTATTGTTATGTCTTGTACCTCATGCACTTTGTGAAGACAAATGAAATGTAAAATGAAATTCCGCACATCTTCTTCATCTCCAGGTTCAATACAATTATATGAAAGCTTGCATGAACTTGTATAAGTTGCTGAGGAAAGCTTATCCATTTTAGTTTTATAGTTCAAATATTTAACTGAGATTACATATCTTTCTGAGACAGGAGGGAAGATTAAAGAAACAGATCACTCTATCTCTTCATAATGAGCAAACTGAAATAAGATTTGTATTCAATATCTATAACAAATAACATTAATGATTCAACATAAACACATGTTCAATTTATAACTAGGCCTAGGGTCATTTATCCCATCTTACCATTGCTATTGCCCCAATCACCGATACTACTACTCGCACTTCGGTTACCAAAGAAATAAGAGCCTAGATGATATCAAATCCATCTGAGTCATAGTCGAGGCGAGCCAGTGACTCCTTGTGGTCTGCACCTTGCTAGGAGGATTAGTTAGGTGCGGCTTTGAATTTCATGTTCCTTTCCATAGGCTACGTTATTTAGTTTAAAAGTTTCTTGAACAGGTCCTTCAATTGAAGTTTGTGACTGATTTTGTGGGTTTTAATCGATGAATCTACACCAATGAATCAACTTGGGTGCCTTAGTTCCTTACTTGGAGCATATCAAGTAACCTAATCCGGTAATCTTCTCCACAATTGCATGCACTTATTCAACAATAAAGAATGATGCAACACCATCAACAATTGCTAGTCATTGCCTCAACACTTGCAACAGTCTCATATTTAGCGACAACAACAACAATTGCAACATCCATGCAACAACATAGCATTCAACCCACGTCTTTGACAAATCAACCTACCATATATAGTGGATTGTTTGCCCGTAGCCTGACGCAATATATTTACAGTCAATGACATCGCCCTTTTGTAAGCTTTAGTTATTTTTTCCATTTTATAGGTTCGCACCCGAGCATAATGTGCAACAGTGCATACATGCCAATATACTTTTTGAAATCTTTCTTTACCTTCCCATGTAAGGGCATGCACAATAGCATTAAAAAATCTATGTGCAATTTTCTTTGGTGCTGCAGGATAACAATATTGGTTATTGGAGAAAATTTGTGGCCGAGTTCTTTTCTCCTAATGCAAGGAAGAGGTGGTGTCTATAATCTTTGTATGGAAACGTTGGGCATCACACAATTGGGGTTTTCCCTCAAGCTGTAATGGTACGTTATTTGTAAAATTTGTGTGGTCTCTTTTACATTTTCCTGGAACTTGTATTAGTTTTCTTTGCATAAATGTATGATTATGATTTAAAACTACCCATAGCATAATGGACAACTGATTAACCAACAGTCACTATAAGTTTTCATCAAGACTTTTTATTCTTGTTTTGATAACAAGTTGATATGACAAGCATGAGGTAGGACAATTTGCAATGTGAGATCTATGGATCAAAGCCAGTGCAGGGATTCAATAAGAAGTTGTTTGCTTTGCTTTTAAGTATATGTATTTGGAGTGTTTTGTAATTACATTTGAAAGCACCAATTTATTTACAACACTGAAATTGCAACATATATACTCTCGTTTTAGTTTTGTATCTTTTATTTCAAGTTTTCTCAAAATTTTCAGCAATCAACGAATTGTTCAATTATGTCTAGATTGAGACAAGTATGTGTTGGATTACTCAGAGGGGGGGTGAATCAGTAATAGAGAAATTTAATCCCTTTTAACCATATAATCCAAGTGCTATATCAATGAAGCATTATTATCCAATAACTGCAGAGTAAATAAGCAATGAACA
>JZKD02S0117375.1:0-24333 GCA_000966675.3 Picea glauca | reverse complement strand
GTTTCTCTTTGGTCAAGTTAACTTTAGGAGGTTTAGAAAAACAAAATATTTTTCCACACTCTTGCCTAATTTCTTCAGCTTCATGAGTAGGAAGGTTATGTGTAATGGATTCAATGACACAAATAAAAATGTTTCATTCCTACTAAAGATAATTCTGACCCATTTCTTGGTCCAAGAGTGTACCAAATTCCATGCTCTTGCGAAAATTATTACACAAGTCAAACATGCAGATCCTTTAAAGATCGTCTTAAAGAACATATAGCTGATACCACCCACAACCAGATCTCTAAATCAATTATTGTTGAACAATCATTTAAATCTAAACATCTAATTTGTTTTGAATAAATTAAAATTCTAGCCTCAACCCCTTATTACTCCTCTCACCTCATTTAGGAAGCCCTTGAAATCGAAAAAAATCCTAATAAATTTGATTGTAAAGATATGCAAACTTAGCCAATCCTAGAAGCCCACCATTCATAACCGTGATTATTAAGCATCTTCTTTCTAGATATTGTTCTCCAGATTAAAACCTTCTCTCTTTGAATAGTTCTTCTCCTCCCAACCTTCCGTTCATTTCTTTGTTTTTCATCATATTTATTCCTCTAACTTGCACCTTCAGTTTTCCTTTTAAAACATTTTCCATATATTTTCCTTGTTTTATTATTCATTATATTATATTTTCATTATTGCTTTATTTTCATGATTTTTATCATTTTTGTTATCTCAGTTTGTTAAAGCCACGTCTAGTTTATTATTTACACTTATTTCTCATCTAGTCTTAATGTCTAATTTAACAATTTCTTATTTAATCTTCAACGATCAATTGCTAATATTCCCATATAAACGCAAACCCAAACACTATTTTCTAACATATCAACGCCATTTGTCCCTGATGATGGGTGGAGTGTCCACTCAAAACGTTGGACATTTCAAAACATCTCGCACAATATTTATCCATAAATCTTGTCTACCATTCTCTCATGTTTTCACTTCATCTACATGATACGAAATTGCACACAATTGTCTCCATCACTAGATATCTCCCCCAAAGGCAAAACATACTTGTTCTTGTATAACATGTTTTCATTGGGTTTAATCTCTTTCTAGCATCAACAATCATAGATCTTGATCAAGGGATAGAGCCCCAAACAACAAACACTCAGTTTACAGAACTAGCCTTAATATCCCTACAATGCAATCTCTGCTTGTTTCCCAACACTTAGCATTAAGGGATGTTTCTTGAAGACTTTTTTAGCTTTTATATGCACTCTTATACCATCTTCACACTACTGTGTCTTTTTTTGTCATGATTCTACAATTTCACCATGGGGCCTCACAGGGTTTCTTGCACCAAATCAAGAGTCAAAGAGAATAGTGATATAACTCCTAGACACACCATACTTCTTCAACATTGCTCAATTATATTTCACTTTGTACCCTGCGCTAGTACATTATCTATTATGCACACCTTTGGATAAGATTATCCTGTGTTTTCACTTCCTAGGGAGACTATAGTTATTCACATGTTTATGTCAAAAATCAACCTTTTCTCTTCACATATGCAACATCCTTGATCCAACACAACACTTAAATAGTTTTCCAACAATGACAACTATATGTTATTACTAAAGGGTAGATAACAATCACATCAATCACTCATTTTCCCACCATAGTGTAATTATCAAGCCAGATACACCTCTTGTTACAATGCCACACTCAACATTGTTGGCCATGTTTCACAATCTTCTTTATCTCCCTAGAGCAATTCCTAAACTAGGAGGAAAAAAATGATACTTTCAAGGTCAACTGGGAGGAACCAATGTGGAATGTTAGGGTGCACTCCGCAATAAGGATTCCTCACCAACAATGCACCTCCCTCGAGGGAATTTTTCTAGTTTTCAATAAGCATGTAGGGATAGTTAGTTGTGTCTTTCATCCTTCTTTCTACATTCACATGCATTATTTATCTTTTCTTTCAAGCTTCAAGCTATGTGCATTTAGTTTATTATTTCTTTTAAATAGATAGTTAGCTTGACTAGACCCATTGTAAAACTATAAAAGGCCTCTGACCATATGAATAAAGTTAAGCATGTGTTTTGATCTATTCTTTATTTTTGGCTTATTTTAATTCAAGGCTTTATTTGTAAGATCTTGTAGAGATCTTCATCACATGCATCAAAGTTATAGGTTTTTTGCATTGTGTGTAAACTCTAAATTTGAAATATTGCTTAGTGTTGTATTTTCGATAATAAATATATTTGAAAGTACAATTTTAAAATGGTTACTAACATTGTTACATAGTCACACAATCTAGTACAATAATTTAATGGACAAAAGTTTAGCACATGGAAGCTTTGAATGGAGACATTATTGTCAAAAAGAAAGTTAATTGACATTGCGAATTAGACAGAAGTGAAGCTAGTTGCTACACACAAGAATGGAATAAATTTTTTGGAAATAAAGGATGGGAAATAATGATGCTACATTATTCTCCATCTAAGTGGTAACATTGTTTTAACTACAAGTTAGAAGAAGATCTCAAAGAGTGCACAAGAAAAGCTAGTTCTAGATTTATGAAAATAAATATTTGAACACTAGTAAGCTTCATTTGGAAGATATTTTTTGAATGAATGTGAAAGAATTTGAAATCATGGGGGAATATATAATACAATTTTAGTCCTGCGTGGAAGAATTGGCAACACACACTGCTTAAGTTTGTAGTTAATATTTCATCGATACTCTCCTTGGAAGCATACTAACTTATTATGAAGTTATAATGTTGATACTGGGGTCTAAGGTCACATTGACCTTTAAGGAAAATTTCTAGTCAAATTCCCTAAAGGAGAATTCAAAGGGAAAAAGGAAGAAGGTGAAATTCTACCAATGCCATGAAATAGGATATATACATTTGAAGTTTATCATGAGAAAGGAAAGAAGAGAAATGAAGATAATTTTTCATCATAACAACTCTTCACAACAATAAATATAGCAATGCCTATTTCTTCTAGAAGATGGTATTTTCATTTTGGCATGGATTTGGGCATGAGCTATGAAGGAGTATCATTCATGAAATATGCGTATGTTGAAAGGGGAAACGATGTAATTTTTGAAGGTGGAGAAGAGTATGAAATTGTAGGCAGGGGGAATCTTGTCTTAGTGACAATGCCAAAGGTTGCCTACAAATATATTTATAATGTCTTCCATGTTCATACAATGATTAAGAACTTGTTGGTTGTAATTTGAACTAAAAATCTTGGATTGACTATAGAATTTGATGTAGTTAGAGGAAAGATAAAGTATTATCATAGGAAGGTGATTGCAATATCCATGAGGAAAGTTAACTTGTATAGATTTGGCATATATGTGTTCAAAATATCATTTGAATCCTATGAATGAGATTAATAATGCTGTCATTTGAAATCACATACTTGGGCATTTCAATGCACAAACAATGGAGACTATAAGGAGGGGAAAATTAGTTGAATTTGGGAAAAAAACATGTTTGAATTCACATTTGTGAAGGGCATGTATTCAATAAACAACATTGGTTTCCTTTCTCAAAGGATGTACATACATTTTTGGAGCTAGTTCACTACCATATATGTAGACCAATGAAAACTAGGCTACACAATGACATCAAGGTATTTTTTAATATGATTTGTCAAAAAATATGCATTTCATTATTTCTTACAGGAGAAATTAGAAATAATGGAGTGTTTTAAATTGTTCTACATATATTCATTAGTGGAGAAGGAGACCATGATTCTTTTAAATAGGTTGAGGTGTGACAATGGTGCCGAGTATGCATCAAATTCCTTTAAGGAAATTTGTGAACAATGGGACATCAAACATGGACTCACAATTCCCTAGATTCCAAAACAAATGGAGTAGAGAAAAATAAGAGTAGGAGATTAATGTAGAGTTCAATATGCCTATTAAAGAATGTCATATTACCAAATAATTTTTGGGTGGATGCAGTTAGCACAACAACCTATATTTTAAGATTGATATTCACATTGACATAATTGAAGTCAAAATATCCCTCTAAAGTGTGGTGTGTGAGGAATCCAAACATTCGTCAATTGAAGGTGTTTGGTTCTCTTGCATACATACATGTGCCCATGAGAAGCATACAACACTATATGGAAAAAGTGTAAAACACATTATGACTAGTTATGATGGCGATAGAATTTATAGTGTTTTTGATTCTATTAATGAAGAAACTTATTAGAAGTAGGGATGCAATGTTTGATGGAAATGAAATGTTGCATAAGAAAGTGGGAGACAAGATCATGGAAGATGCTGCAAAGAAATAATTAGATGTTTTATTTTAGGATTGATGGTGTTGCTACTGGTTCATTTGAATGCATCAAAATGGATGTAGGGATCCAACCCTTACATCGATTTTAGGTTGAAGAACTTGCTTATTGGGTGAAGTCACATCCTAGACCACTAGATTACGAGGAGATGAAGGAAATTATTCCTAAATTCTTTCACAATGGTGTCATTTCAATAATAAATATATTCAGAAGTAGATTTTTATAAAATGGATATGAGAATTTATGCAAAGTTGTAAAATCTAGTATGACAATTTAGTAGCTATAAGTTTAGCTTCTCGAAACATCAAATAAAAATAATATTGCTAGAAAGGGAGTTATTTGAAATTATGAATGGGAATGAATTAAATCTAGCTGCTACATAGATGAATAAACTCAAGAAGTGGGAGATAAAGTATGGGAAGGCACACATCTGTGTTATTAATGATCTAAGTGATAACACTATTTCAGTTGCAATTCAAATGACACCCTGAAAGGATGCATGGGAAAAGTTGGTTCATATTCATGAAAACAAAGATATGAAAACTAATAGTCATCTAAGATAAATTTCTTTCAATAAATTTGCAAGAATTTGAAAGCATGGATCATGCATATATTGTTCGATAAACAAGATATTTACACATAATTCAAACACCTTAATCAACTACTCACATAAACATATCAAAGATCAATTCACTAGTGTGTTACATGGTTGCAACTCTTAAAGGGGGGAATAATCCATGATCCCAACCAACATGGCCACTTGAGGAATCATATTAATGGAAAAGGAAAATATTTTACATATGAGTTTCTCACAATCAATCATCAACAAATGACCCTCCATGATCTTTTTATAAGATCATGGACCAATTAAGTGTTAAGATATGGATTAATATAACCGTTAATATCAAGGAGAAGATGAACCACATGATCACTTTATGTCTAGAGATATTTGTATAGAGATCGTGGACCAATCAGGTGCTAAGCCATGGATTAATATATCCATTAGGATCGAGGAGAAGATGAACCATAAGATCACTTTGTGTCTAGAATATACCATAATCATCAGATTAGATAAGTACAAATGCATACTAATTCATAGTAAGCAAACACACTAAAGAAACACACTTTACCTAAATACACATTAGACCAAGTTTATCTTAACTAACTCCTAAGTGTTTAAATATCCTAACATCCACCCTTAAGAACAACTTGGGATAAAATTGAAGGATCTACAAAGGTGACACAATAGGAGAAGGAAGGAGGAATTAAAGCCTATCCTCCCTTAACGACGACTTCGTAAAATCCTAACATAGATTGAATCTATCATTAAGGGGAATAAACTCTAATTCCCTTCATTTCAAGTTTCTTCTTATTAGGCTGGATTTCACATGGTTTAAATTTTGGGGTCACTAATAGTGAGAATAAGGTCATCAACATAAAGAACAAGTACTATGAGATGGTTACCTACTTTCTTATTATAGACATTGGGGTTAGATTGACATCTATAAAATTTGGTGTTAAGAAGAAAGCTATCCATTTTAGCATACCAAGCCCAAGGAGCTTGCTTGAGACAACATAAATATTTCTTAAGATAAAAAACAAGATTGGAGTCATTTTAAGCATAACCCAAAGGTTGTTCCATGTAAATTTCTTCATGTAAATCCTCATGTAAGAAGACAAATTTAACATCCCTTTGTTGAACCTCCTATTTATGTCAAATGAAAAGGGTTGGAACAAGGTGGATGGAATTCATTTTGGCTGTTAGGGCAGAGGTTTCATTATAGTCAATCCCTTCAACTTGAGAAAATCTTTTGGCAGCTAACCAAGCCTTATGTATTTCAACACTTTTATATAGTACATACTAAGTTCTATACACCCATTTATATCTAACATGTTTTCTTCCTTTTGGAAGAGGTGCAATATCTCAAGTATTATTCATCATCAAGGAACAATATTCTTTATTCATTGATGTGTCCCAATTTGGATGGCCAAAAGCTTATGCAAATGTTTTTGGATCATGATTCTCTCAAACTTGAGACAAAAGAGAGGAAGCTCATTGGAACTATGAATGTGTATGATGAAAATATGTAGGATCACTATAAATATTACCAACTACTTCTCCTGTCGTATGGACATATCTAAGAAGCAATGGTGTTGTGCAGGTTCATGTACAATGGACCCAACTAAAGGAAGGTGAGTAGGTGGAGGTGGATTTTCATCCTCACTATAATCATCTATAGAAGAAACCTGAATAAGACTGCTAACAAAAAAAGTTTGGAATAGAAAATGACATAAACATCAAAGATATATCACATGTTGAAGATGGCACAAACACCAAATTAAGCTAACAAGCCAAGAGACCTTCAACAAACTTAACATATCTCCTAATAATAATTTCATTGGAATGAGGTTGAATAAATCTATAACCTTTTACATATTTAGAATATCGAACAAAAATGCACTTCTCACTTTTAGGTTGTAATGCTTTTCTTTCCTCATTAGGAATGTGAGCCCATACTTCACTACCTGACACACTAAAGAGGATTACATTTGGTTTAATTTTACTCCATGATTTATCTAGCGTTATATATTTTAAAGCCTTTGTGGGAGTGCGATTAACTATGTAATTGGAAAAATTAGTGTCTTCAACCCAAAAATGAGGACTTAATCCCTTAGATTAGATCATACAATTTTCCATTTTCTTTAATGTGCGATTAATTCTCTCAACAACACCATTTTGTTGTGGTGTATATCAAATAATATGTTGCATATAAACGCCTTATGAAGTGTAGTGACTTGTAAAGTTGTTGTTAACATTTTCACCTCCATTATATATTCTTAACTTCTGCAATTGATATCTAGATTGCTTTTATACATGGGCCTTGTAGGCCAAAAACATATAAAAAACTTCACTCTTAAGTTTTAAGAAATAAACCCAAATGCGTTTGGATAAGTCATTAACAAAAGTTGATAAGTACATGAACCCAGAGAAAGACACAAAAGGAAGAAGAGCACACAAATCACTATGAACAAGTTGCAAGGGGGCCAAGGCATGCCAAGAGGCATGCTTGTCAAAAATGTCCTGATGATGTTTGTTGAGAACATAGTCAACACAAACACCATCTTTGCAAGAAATGAGAGGAACACTGATCTCCATATTTTGATTACACAACTGTTGCAATGAGTGATACTTGAGATGACCAAATCACTCATGCCAATTTTTTCTCAAGTAATCCCTATAAGCGATAAAAAATGATAGAAACTATGATCACCCAAAGTTGTTAAATATGTACAACCTAGTAATATCATCAAACATTTTAGTTGTTAGGACATGCTTAGGATATTTTAAATCCTTGATTACAACTTGGTGAGGTGAAAAATCCATTGTTTTACCTTCACCTAAATGAGCAATTTGATATACTAATAGAAGATTGCATGCGAGACTTGGAACATATAATACATCATTAAAATGACCATAATCTTGCTGAACTATTCTAAACCTTACAACACTAATAGATCTATCATCACCAACAAATATTTGTTTGGTGTTACATTCATTACGAGTAGGAAAAATGAATTTATCCTTTTCCATATGATAAGATGCTCTAGAATCAATAAGCCACTCGTTATACGAAGATGAAAATGTTGCATTGAAGGAAAAACTATAAGCATACAATGAATTTCCATGAGAATAAGAGTTAGAAGAACAAAAATCAAGATTGATGTTGTGCTTCTTCATTTTTTCTTCTAAGGATTCCATAATATTAAAACTTTAGAATCTAGATGACCTTCTCGTGCACAAAAATTACAATGTCACTTAGTTTTCTTACTTTTTGATTTAGTTCATTTTGTCACCATTGGGAGTAGGAGTTGGTTGAAAGGGGTTGGGACCTTTGTTTTGCTTGTTGTTGTGAGGATGTTGATTCTTCATATGTTTGTATTTATCCTTATGTTGTTCCACTAAGGATTTGTTAGATGTACCTATAGTGTTGATCACTCCTAGATGCAAGAGATTATCTTTTTTTTTTGTTTGTTAATTTGTTCGGGACCTGTTGGCTTGCGATTAACCGGTGGCTTGAGAAACTGCGACTCAGGGGCATCTAAGCCATCAAAATCACCCAGGGATCGCACCCGGCCTGAGCAACACCACCCCTTAACATGGTTGGATTTTTTGTCCCCTCAGGTTTCAAACCGGTGACTTTAACATCACGGAGTGGCTTAACAACACACTCCGTCACCGACTGTCCTACACCTCGGGGACTAGATGCAAGAGATTATATTACTCTCTAATCAAATAATCATAAAAATCCTCAAGAATGGTTGTTTTGTAGATATAAAAATAAAATACACACTACTATGCTTAGAAATAATAACATATATACATTAGTCATCCTTCTTTGGTATGTTACATTCTTCAAGTAAAATTCTAAGTGTATTGAACTTAGATAATCTTCAATGCAAGAGTAATCAACTGGTTTTCAAGATGATGCGATCAAATCTCATTGTGTTTACCAAATAAAGTTTCTAGCTTTGTACAAGATTCATCTGGTTTGTGAACTCTTTGAAGGTGAAACAATAAATCATTAGAGATGAGAATTCCTATTAATCCATGTGCTGCACCATTTTTATTATCCTAGTTAGATTTCTTTGAGGCATCACTAGGGGCAATATATTTTCCCAAGGTAATTCAACAAAACCCCTTACTTCATATTACATCCTCCATACGATATTTCCATGATAAGTAATTTGAATTAGTAAGTAAAATATCACTTTGACTAGCCATATTAAAATATGTAGGTAAGATGGCTTCAAAAGCAGAAACTAACTATCTAGATGGAAAGCTCTTAAAAAATAGGCAATTAAAAAAAACACTAAAAAAGAACTCTAGATGTCAAAGTTATGCCATTTTTAAGAAATGCATAAAAATGAACGAAAGTGCCATGTGGAAGTAGAGGCTGTCCCATGCGGTGATGGGTGCACAATGAGGTTTTTGAGTAAAAACATTTCTCTTTCTTCTCTAACTTTGCCTATAAGCTCACTTTTACAAATAGAATAATTTTACAATAAGTGACCCACTTTTATAGAATAAGTGAGAATAATTTTTTATTGAAGTTACTTTATATATTAAATTTGCATGTAAGAAAATACTTTAAAAAACATTAAAATTACTTTATAGTGATTTATTTTTATAACTTAAGTGAAATACACTTTCCAATAAAGTTATGTGATAATTTAAAGTTATATGAACTTTTTCAAAAAGTAAGTTAATGAAAAGAAAGACTTGAACTCAAGACCTCTTATTAATCCCTACCAACCAGAGAGTATACCTTTCATTTACAAGTCAAACTAATTTTCCTTCTTTGACACAAATTTTCATAAAGTCTTACTATGTTTTAAAAAAACCATATATTAAGATGAATTTTTCATAGTTAAAATAAAATTATCAATTTTTTAATTTTGGTCATTCAATTTTTTGATTGGTGAAGGACATTCTTGATGAGACATAAATCCCTAGAGGAGGGCTCTTAATTTTTAGAAAAAAGATAAAAACAATTTTGAATGAAAAAATCCTACATCACCATGTTACCCATGCCTTTGAATCTAAGTGATATGGTTTGAATGTATTGTATATGGCCTTGAATGCAAGGTGTATGAGGTGTATTATTTCAGTGTCACGAGGTGCATATCAATGAGGCCTCTTATTATCAATTAAAAACTAGGTCAAGATTTGAAGCTATGGTTAGGGTTTCAAAATTTCTCTGGATAGATCCATTTCCTTTCACGACATATTGAAGCGGTGGTTTTTTGAGTGGTTTTCTAAATTGATCTAGTTTGGAAAGTTGTATTAAATATTCCATCCCATTATTTGAATTGGACACACAATTTTTTTCATACAATCCAATGGCTCATGTAGAAATTCTGGTCGTTTCTACACAACCTTGGTGCTTACTAACTTTGTGTGATAAGATTTGACGAAAAATTTAGGTCACTCATGACCTTCCTTCAATCCAAGTGGATACACAATGCAATTTTTATAATCATAGATATGCATTCCCTTTCCATTCTTGGAATTGTTTATAGGATACTCTCTACCATGTTGCTAATTTTAAATTGTGGGCTTGGTTTCATGCTCCCTTCTAAATGTTAGAGAGATAGAGGTGACCCAAAATCAACCTCGACCTTACTTTTTTTTTACTTCTGTATAGGATGAGACCATTGGGTAGTCAATAATGTCCGTGTCTCACATAAGGGGACATCTTGATCTACCCTTATGTGAGCCACATACGTTATTTTCCCACCAATCCTTTGTTCCTTTTCACTACTTCATATAAGAGAAATTCATTTTATTATGTACGAATACAAGACCATTAGTTATACAAAATGGGACAACATAAAGGTCCATGATATTCAAAATGTCAATAAATAATTGGTATTTTTATTGGTGACATGTTGTCATTTAGTTGGGAGAATATGTCCACATTAAACACCGTGTTTGATTTTCATAGACAAACATTCCAAAATATATACAACTTATAACATTCATTTTCAATGATCATCATTCATTGCTCAAAATACTTTCATTTCTCAAGTTGCTTCCATGCCTCATATCTTCATGACTTTCACAATATATTGTACTTGGGTTATTTGGAATCTTTGGTTGATTGGCTTGAGTTTGAAATTGCACCTCTTCATGTTCCATCTACAAACACAGACATAAAGTGTAATGGGTATATATTCATTTGTAGTATCATATACATGATTGGATATAAATACAAAAAATTACCATAGCATTGGTTACTTCATAAATAATACACAATATTTTGAAGTCATTCCTCATGCTGTCTCTCAAGATATCTTTTGTTGGTTCCATTCCATACTTTGTTTTCTGTAAGTTTTATACACCATGGCAAAGCATAGATATACATAAAGGTTTCTTGTTGTTCAATTAATTATAAAACAAAGGAAGTAAAACAACATAGCTACCTACAAATTGTTCAATTAACCCTTAATACTCCGATATTTACTCATAACCCATATGCAATCCAATGTCAATCGAATGTTTGGATAGCTCTTCTTTCTATGCTAGCACTTTTTAGAAAACATCCATTGATTATTGTAAACCAATTAAAATATATACATCACAACAAATATGAAATCTTAAGTAAGGAAAACACATTAAGTACTTACAAACTTTGCGATCAACTCTTTTCTGCCTTGTTGTCTCATCTTCCATGCTGAATGAATTCCATTTTATTTTTTGGTTTGTTGGAACAAAAAAATAATTGAAAATTAAATTGATTGTACATATAAAAAATCAATGAATACATACATATGATGCATGCCATTGTTGAAATGATTCCTCTTGTGATGCAATTATGCCCATTTATTTGACCATCTCCTTGTACACCTTTTTCAACAACCCTATTAACATGTTTTGTATATCATGTCGATTGTCCTTTGGAATTTTATCTATCTTCTTGAAAAACAAAAAACAAGATCAATATTTATATGAAAAATAAATATATTGAAAATTAATTTGGCAATTTTTTGGACTAGTGTATGCATATTACAAAAAAACATGTTTAACAATAATACTTTTTAAATGATATTTTTTTATTGTATGCTTTTGCTATTGCAAGTCATATAGGGCTCATTGACCATTTCTCCAGAACCACTTGCTATAGTTTATGCATAACCTGATTCTTGGAGTCATGATTTCTAAACCGTCGTGGATATTCCACTAGAGCAATTCATCATAATAGATCTTACAATATACTGAAATATTTTATTATGCAATTTATTAACTTAGATCTTTGATTTATTATTGCTATCTTAGTGCTCAATTTATGGAAATAACTAAAATTGAAATGAAAGAAAAAGAAAAAGAGCACACCATCCACATAAATGAACACAAGATGTGACCTGGGAAACCTAATATGGGAGAAAATATAGCTAGAAGGTGAGGCCTATTCTCTGCTATCTTTTCCTTAGTTATAAAATGCAAGTACAAATAAAGGAACACTCACTATGGAATTTCAATGGACAATGTGGCCTGGATGACTTTTACAAAATATTCCATGTTATGAATCAATTCCTTGAGAATGATAAAAATTTAGTGAGTACAATCCACTTCGAGGGGGAAACCTCCTTTTACAATATGTCCAATTTAGAAGACAAGATAGGATGATCATAAGATTAGGTCTCCTTGGTATATATACAGGAGACAAAGGGTACAATGAAATATTATAGTTGACCTACTAATGTAACACATAAAATAATAATGGATTCTTATTAGGGCCTTAACATAGCCCCCCCAATTAAAAAATAATTGTCCTCAAAGCTTGTAATTGAGGGTACTTCTTCATGAACTTTTCATTTTTCCATGGCTTCTTCTAGAGGCACATTATTCCATTTGATTAGGTACTCCATAATGGTTCTATTAATAAGAGAAAGAGAATGTTGATCTAGAACTTTTTTTGGTTTAAGAATCAACTTACCTTCTTCATCTAATTATGGAAGTTATATTTTCACTGACATTGTTTGTCCCAAAACTGTTTTTAGGCAATATACATGAAAAACCTTATGAATGTGAGAAGAAGACAAATCTAACTCATACTCCACTTGTCCAATCCTAAGAATAATCTTGTAGGGTCCATAAAATTTTGGAGCTAATTTTTTATTCTTCTTTTGCTTGAATGTGGATTGCTTATAAGGATGTAGTCTAAAAAATACCCAATCACTCTCCTCAAATTGTCTTTCACTTCGATTTTGATTTGCTTGTTGTTTCATCTTGTTTTGTGCCATTTGAAGGTTTTCCTTAAGAATTGTCAAAGTTTCTTTAGTATTCCTCCATATATATTCTATTGACTATGCTTTGGAATTATATTGCAAAACATATGCGATACTAGGATCTAGATATCCATAAAGGGCCTCAAATGGGGACATTTTAGTAAATATGTGATAGATAGTAATATACCACCATTCTACCAGATGAATCCACTTCATCCATTGATATCTCTTGTCTGAAGAATAACATCATAGATAACCCTCTAAATATTTGTTAACTATTTGTGTTTGACCATGTGTTTGTGGATGATATGCTGAACTCATAACTAGTGTTTTTCCACTCATCTTCCACAATTATTTCCAAAACTTTCTTGTGAATTTTGGATCTTTGTCAGTTACTATTGATTTAGGAAGAAGATGAAGTCTGTGAAGTTATTTCATGGACACTTCTGCCACTTGGATTGATGTATATGTACTTTGAATTCCGCAAAAAATATGCATATTTTGTGAGCCTATCAACGACCACGAAAATGGAATCCTTACCTTTAGATTTTGGTAACCTTGTAATGAAGTCCATTGATATCTCTTTCCATCTTTGATTAGGTATATGTAATGGATGAAGTAACCTTGGAGATTTTATTGTTTGTCCTTTATTTCTTTGGCAAACCTGACAATCTCTTACAAAATTTTGAATACCTTTCTTCATTCCTTCCCAAAAGAAATCCTTTTTGATTCTTTTATATGATTTAAGGAACCTTGCATGTCCTGCCATTGGAGAGTCATGGGAATCCCTTAATATTTTTTTCTTCAAATTTGATTTAGGAAACACAAATATTCTACTCTTATACCAAAGTATATCTCCCTTCCACTCCCAATGTTCCATAGAGTCATCCCTTCCTTTATACATTGTATTTTTTGTTTAGTACTATTGTCATTTTTCCATTCATGGAGAGCTTCTTCCAACCACACGATAATAGAAGATGCAATAGAATATAATATTGATCTAGAAAGAGAATACACTACTACATTTGCTTCTCCTTTTTTTAGATTATTTCAAAATCAAACCCTTGCATTTTTTCTACCTATTTTTGTTGGTCTTTTGATGACAATCTTTGGTCCAAAAAGTACTTTAGGTTATCATGGTCCGTCTTGAATTTAAAGTGCCTCCCAGTGAGATATTCTCACCAATTTTTTTTTGCATGTAAAATTTCTTCCATTTTTTTTTCATATGTATATTTCACCAAATCTTCCCCTTGAATTGTTTGCTTTCAAAATCCAATTCTCTCTCTTCTTATGCCAAATACTGCTCCCACTTCTAGTCCCAATGCATCACATTCTACAATGAAAATTTTACAATGAACATTTTACAATGAACATTTTACCAAAATCATGTGTTTCCAATACTGGTGTAGAATACATAACATCCTCTAAGATAGAGAATGCCAAAGTAGCCTTATCATTCCATACAAATGAATTTTTCTTTAAGAGAGATGTGAGTGGGATTGCAACATGTGCATAATTCTTAATAATTTTTCGATAACATCATGTAAGACCCAAAAATCCTCTAAGACTCTTGATGTTCTTAGGAGTAGGCCATTGTAATATCCTGGATCTTTTGAGGGTCCACCTTAACCTCTTCCCTTGAAACAATATGGCCCAAATATTCTACTTCTTGTTTCCCAAAAGAACATTTGGATATTTTTACATACAATTGATTGTTCTTAAGAATTTCCAGGACTTCATTCACATGTTTAATGTGGTCTTCCCATGGTTTTCTATAGATAAGTATATCATCAAAGAAACACAACACAAAATTTCTAAGATGGAGTCAAACATTTTTTTCACAAGGATTTGAAAAGCCGAAGGAGCATTAGTCAACCTAAAAGGCATGACCAAGAACTCATAGTTCCCATCATGAGTACTAAAATATGTTTTGGGAAGGCCATATTTTCTTAATTTGATCTGGTGGTATCCTAATTTAAGATCTAGCTTTGTAAAATAAGCCACTCAATGTAGCTTATCTAATAACTCTTCAATATTTGGAATAGGGAATTTATCCGTTATGGTGATTTTGTTTAGATCTCTATAATTATGACAAATCCTCCAAGAATTATCTTTTCTTATCATCATCACTACTGGAGTTAAAAATGAACTCCTTCTTGGTTGAACAATACCCGAATCTAGCATGTCTTGTACTATTTTGTCAATCTCTTCCTTTTTCTAATGATCAAGATATCTATAAAGCCTTTTATTAGGAGGAGACTTACTTCCATGTATTAGTTCAATTTGATGTTCATGATCTCTAAGTAGAGGTAGAACTTTAGGAATTTATTGGAAGACCCTATAGTGATTTTCTAAGGTGCATCTTAATTTCTCTGAAATATTTTCATCTTCATGGTTAACTTCCATAAAATAAAGTTTAGCCACCACTCCCTTGCTACCCTTTTTTAGGAGTTTTCCATTATATGTGAGTTGATGAATTTATAAGGACCATATTTAACCCTTATATTGAATTCCTTCCAACTCAAATATCATGAATAATTCATTATAGTTTGGAGAAATTATACCTAATATTCTCAACCATTGAATCCCTAGAACAACATATACACCTCCAATGGGAATGCCGTACATTGGGATTTCCAAATTATGTTCTCCCATATAGTTTAATGTTCTATAATTTTTCCACACAAATAATACTCCCTCCATTAGCAACCAAAAATTGAAAATTTGTCACTGGATATACAAAAAATTGAGGCGCTCTGCTAATCTTTTATCAATGAAGTTATGGGTACTACCCAATTCAATGAGCACTATACCCTTTTGCTTCTCAATGTAACCTACAAATTTCAAGGTTTGAGGTGCTGACAACCTTGCCAATGCATGAACATATATTTCTCACCTGTCTGAATCAATGTTTTTCATAATTTCAACCTCTATTTCCTGCTCTTTGAAGTTGACAAGTTCTTCCTCATTTCTTTGTGTAGATTCCTCCATTTCCTCTTCATCATTATTTTCCAAGGTGAACAATTTTGTTTCTTGACATTTATGCCCTTTTGACCATTTTATGTTACAACCAAAGCATAGTCCTTTTGCTCTTGTTTCCTCCATTTCCTTTTGTGACATTCAAGTAGGTTGAGGTAAGGTTTTCTTATGAACCCCAAAATGATCTCTACTTCTTGCATATGTTGGAGTTACTTCACACACACCTAGGATTTATTATTCCTAAGGTTTTTCCTTGTTTATTAGTCATAATTAGTCATTATCCAGTCTCCTATATTTTAGGGGAGAATATTCCACTTGGAGAATATTCTCTTTCAGTTGACACTTCGATTTGACTAGTTGAGTTGAGTTTAGATGCTGCATTGGTTTTGTCACCATGAAACATTTGGATCATCACCATGATAATGTGCACTTGCCTTGGGATCATCACCAAACTTGCACATTACCCTTGATTCCTTGATCTACTCCTCACTACTCTCTATTCAGTCAGTTAATTGAAGACTAGTTGACTAGTTAACTCAGCTAGGTGGTAGTTCACTCCCGTAACTGCTTGAGAGACTAGACTAGGTGGAAGTTCACTCCTGTAATTGTTGGTGTGTGTCCAAATCACTCTAGACCACCACTATGGCGCATTGGTTCTCCTTCAATCCACATTGGTTGAGTTATACATAGTATATCATGGGTAAATTATTCATTATTCAAACGGTTAATGATAATTCTTCCATTTCTCAAATTCTCTTTGCAAATGTGTGTAGTATTTTCTAGGTAGATCCATTCTGTGCAAGTTAAACACATTTACATAGTATCAGAGTCAATGAACTACTAAGAAAAACCTGCAACAATTTTTTTTGCAGGTACAAAAGATCGAAGACAACAGAAAGATGGATTTCCAAAAATAATTCATTCTTACACCATACAACTATTTTGAATGGAAGGAGAAAATAGCCATACATCTCCGAACCAGAGGGTTTTACATGTTAACCTTGAATACAGATACAAAACCGACATCAACCATAGAATAATCCAAGTACTTAAATTGCATGGATGAGGCACTCAGAACAATTTGCAGTCTTATTTCTCCCGATCTCCTTTTTCACATATCTTCCCGTAAGACTCCCAATGAAGCCTGGACCACCTTGGAAGGGATCTTTGGAAAACAAGATGAGATGAGGGGACACATACTGGAGGTGGAAATTCTCACATTAGATCCAAAAATCTTCGACAATATCCCATATTTCTTTACAAAATTCAAGGATTTACTGTCACAACTCAAAGCTTGCGGGGTTGATAAATCGAAGGAGGAGAAACAAATGGTTCTCACCATTCTCTCCAAGCTTGGTATTGAATTATTTGTATTCGTATCCACATTCCATTATGCCATATTCACCTTTGGAGCCACCTGGAAGATGCCTTCTCTTGAGGACTTTATCAAATCCTTGACAAAAGATCAAACCAAGATCATCAACATGGGCACAATCAAAGGCCCAAGGGTGCATGCACTCTCTATGCAAGATAACAACCACAAATATAAAAAATCTAAAGATAAATATAAATGGAAAGATCATGCACATTCGAAGAATGAAGGGTACACAAATACCTTCACCGATGCCTCCAGATCCAAAGGGGAAAAGGGAAGAAAAGGGGAGAAATGCACATACTGTCACAAAGGATTCCATCCAGAATTTGGATGCATGCAAAAAAAAAAAAGATCTAATGACTCAAATACTTCAGAAAAACAACCTTGGATATCACATCCCCGAGGGTACCAAGAAGAATGAGATAGAAGATCAGATTTCCAAGAAAGGTAATTCTAGCCATGCCTTGATTGCCATCAACTCCTCTCCCGATGCTTGGATCATTGATTCATGAGCATCAAATCACATGGCTTTCTCAAAAACAATATATTATTCATTGGATGCATGCAAAGGTCCTCCTATTCTGATGGGGGACAACTCTTATTTCGAAGTCACCGACAAAGGAAGGATTGAACTCATCAACGAAAACTTCGAGAATGTGCTACACGTTCACAAAATTTCCATCAACCTTCTCTCCGTTTATTAGATGGAAAATTACGGAACTGGAAAGAAAGTAATATTCACACCAAATTCTGTGGACATCTATGAAATGCAAACCAACTCTAGGGTTGCTACCAGTGAGGTAAATCATCAGTCTAGAAACGTTTTCTGAATTCATTGAACCTGATTCTTCTTTACTACTTACTCATCTTGATGAAAGTAGTAGGATATGGCACAAAAGGTTTGGACATTTGAATTTCAGATACATGCAACAACTTAGCAAGCAAAGATTGGTTGATGGTCTACCCGACATCCATTTCTCCAAGGGAGTATGTGAGGGATGTGTTCTTGGAAAACACCCTCAAGAGAAATTTGACAAAGGAAAGTCTCAGAGAGCTTCTGCACCTTTAGATCTGATCCGAAGTGACCTTATGGGTCATTTTATGCATCCATCCATCAACAAAGCGAGGTTTGTTCTCATTTTTGTTGATGATTTCTCACGTTTTACATGGATCTACTTTCTCAGGAAAAAATCCGAGGTCTTTCAACACCTCAAAGATTTCAAAGCCTTGGTTGAGACACAGTCCGGAAAGAAGATCAAATTCCTCCAAACTGATAATGAGGGAGAGCATGTAAATCATGAGATCCATAATATTTTCCATGAGGCAGGGATTCAATTGCAACATATAGTTCCCTATACTCCGCAACAAAACGGAGTTGCTGAGCGGAAAAATAGATCTCTAAAGGAGATGACATCTTGCATACTGCATGCAAAGTCACTACCATAGAGACTATGGGACGAATCACTTAATTGTGCAACATAAATCCAAAACAAATCTCCCCATATATCTGTCAAGGATAATACCCCGTATGAGGCTTGGAATGGCCTCAAACCGGAAGTGACCCACTTTAACATTTTTAGTTCACGTGCATGGGCCCGGATTCCCTTTGAAAAGAGGAAGGCACTTGATCCACAAAGCACTGCGTGTATTTTTGTTGGATATCCCCATGGTGTGAAGGGGTATAGGCTTATTGATATTTCCTCGGACCGCTCATCATTGAGCTTAGTGTCCAATTCGAGGAAAGTGTCTCACATGTACCTCAACAACCACATGTAGACACCTTCATTCTTCCACCTATCCGAGATGATGGGCATGCAGATGCCGAATATTTTTCAGATAAGAGTTCTGATTCATAGGACCTAGATGATTTAGATTCAGAGTCAGTACAGTCATATGCAGAGTCAGAGCATCCAGATGTAGTTGCAAATCTAGAGCAGAGGCCCAAGTGGGCATAGACTACTCTTCAGGATGCAGGGGATATCGTTGGTGATCCAACCAATACTAGGAGGACTCGATTTGATTTCAAGGAGCCTCCTGTTGCACTCACTACCACTGAACCATTGCCCTCTAGGCATCTTTTCTTGGTTCAATATTCAAATCCATAGTCTTATGGCAAGGCTGTTGGAAATCCATTTTGGGAATCCGCCATGTAGGAGGAGTACAAATCTCTCCTCGAGAACCATACTTGGGATCTGGTTCCCCTTCCTTCTGGAAGGAAACTTGTCAGATGCAGATGGGTCTACAAGACTAAGAGCACAACGGATGGACAACTTAGCAGATACAAATTCAGTCTTGTTGCCAAAGGCTTTCAGCAGGTTCATGGTATTGACTATGATGAGACCTTTGCTCCAGTAGCGAAGATGGATTCCATACGATTGGAACTTTCCATTATGGCAACTAAAGGATGGGAAGCCCATCAGATGGACGTGAAGAATGAATTTCTTCACGGTGATCTCTCTGAGGAGATCTACATGGATCAGCCCCAGGGATTTATGCAGGACTCATCTTTGGTCTGTCGACTGAAGAAGTCCCTTTATGGCCTCAAGCAGGCTCCGAGAGCATGGTATGCCAACATGGACCCCTACCTGTTGTCACATAACTTTGTACATTGTAAATCAGACCTGAATGTCTACATGCTCAGGACGACTGATTCACTTCTACTATTAGTTATGTACATTGATGATTTGTTGATCACCGACTGCTCGACTTTAGAGATTGTTGCAGTCAAGAGGATTCTACATGTTTTTGATGACATACATGGGTCCTCTACACTTCTTCCTTGGACTTGAGATCAGTCAGTATGCATCAGACATCAAATTGTCTCAGGCCAAGTATGCACGAGATCTCCTTGAGATATTTCACATGACAACATGCAAGTCTTCATCGACTCCTTTCCTATCAAGAGTCAAACTTGAGGATGGCAGGGAGACTCCACTGGTTGACAACACACTGTATAGAAAACTAGTGGGGAGATTGTTGTATCTCAGACACGCCAGACTAGATCTCTCCTATGCAGTTGGCATAGTTTCCAGGTTCATGTAGGAGCTGCATGAGCTACATTGAAAGGCTGTAAAGCGTATCCTTCGATACGTACAGAGCACCATCACCTTTGGGATTCATTATTCAACATAATCTACATTATATCTCATCGGGTTTATTGATTTTGACTGGGCTGGCGATAGCACTGATCACAAGTCCACATCTGGTTACTCACTTAGTCTTGGTTCTGGGCCTATCTGTTGGTCGAGCAAGAAGAAATCTGCCATTTCTCTATCTTCAGTCGAGAGAGAGTACATAGGGGTAGTTAACATAACCATCTAGGCTATGTGGCTACAACATTTTCTCACTAAGTTGGGCAATCAGTTTCATCAACCGATCGTCATTTGGTGTGACAACCATAACACTCTGAAGTTCTACAGAGATCCAATTTAGAGGCAGTGGACGAAGCACATTGAGATTCACATGCACTAAATCCCAGACTTATTACATGAGGGGATCATCGACCTACAATTCTGTCCTTTGGCAGAATAGATGACTGACATCTTCACCAAGACCTTCACTGAGCAAAAGTTCCATTCTTTGCGAAGTCATCTTGGAGTGAAGGAAACAGTTGCCTAGCAACTATAGTTATTCTTTTTACATACATTGTACCTTGATGGGGGGTTTTTACCATGAGGTTTTCCCTCTTTCCTCACTTTATTTCAGTGTATATTTTGTATTTGGGTACCAAACATGGCCTCGTTGTCGGGACCCATTCTTTATTTTCACCGTAGTGATGTTCAGGGGGGGTGTTGGAGTTACTTCACACACACCTAGGATTTATTTTTCCTAAGGTTTTTCCTTGTTTATTAGTCATAATTAGTCATTATCCAGTCTCCTATATTTTAGGGGAGAATATTCCACTTAGAGAATATTCTCTTTTAGTTGACACTTCAGTTTGACTAGTTGAGTTGAGTTTAGATGCTACAATGGTTTTGTCACCATGCAACATGGGATCATCACCAAGATAATGCGAACTTGCCTTGGGATCATCACCATACTGGCGCATTACCCTTGATTCCCTGATGTACTCCTCACTACACTCTGTTCAGTTAGTTAACTAAAGAATAGTTGACTAGTTAACTCAGCTAGGTGGCAGTTCACTCTCGTAACTGCCTAAGAGACTAGACTAGGTGATCCGGATTTTATGAGTGAGCCACTTGCCTTGGTGAAGGAGATGCCCTGCTTTGACGACTTGATAAAGCTGGATCCTCTGTTGTTGAGTGCCCTTGATCCGTCTGTCCATAATATGATCATTGGATTCCTGTTGTATGCAGTTGGGGTTGAGCTCTATTGGTGTCAACTGTTCCGCTACTTCTGAGGTGTCCAATAATGGTGGGAAATAAGGGTGAAGGAGATCTACGTTGAACACTGGGTGTAGGCCAAGGAAAGGAGGAATGTTGAGCTCAAAATAATTACCCCCCATGACCTTGGTCATGTAAGGCATTCTTTCTGCAAGTGCAACCAAACTTTGTCGCCCACCTAAAACTTATGTGTTACCCGATGTTGATCATGTCATTGTTTGTACTTGTCATTGGAATTTTGTAGGATATCCTGAACCCGTTGGTGGATGTGATGGATCTTCTCAATGAACCGGGTGGCTTTGTCAGCTTTAGTTGGAGCCGGAAATGAGTCGGTTGAGGTGACCGCAAGGGGAAGTGAAACATCTATGGGACCCAATGGTTGGAATCCCAAACCCACTTGAAAGGGGCTGTGGCCAGTCGAGCTATGCAAGGCTCGCTTGTAGCTATGCTGGACATAGGGAAGGCTCTCATCCAATGTGCGAAGGTGCTTTGAATTATACATGCGAAGGATATGTACAATCATTTGATTTGAAACCTTGGTTTGGCCATCTGTCTGGGGGTGGAAGGTCGTGGATTTGGTGAGCTTGGTGTCCAGCAGTGACCATAGGCTCGACCATAATGTGATGAGAAATCGACTATCTCGATCTGAGACAATGGTTTGTGGGATTCAAAAATGTACCCATAATCGTTCAAAGAAGAGCTTGGCAGTGGCCTCTGTTGTGATTCTCTTCTTGCAGACAACTAGAATCGCCATCTTAGAAAAGCGATCAACAACCACAAAAATACAATCATTTCCCTGCTTGGTGGACGAGAGGCTCGACATGTAGTCCATTGAGATGGATTCCCATGGTCTATCAGGAGTATGAAGAGGGGTGTACAAGCCTTGTTTTTTAGTGGTCGGTTTGGCAATAACACAAGTAGTGCAGGACCTCATATACTTGATGACCTCCTGTCGAAGTTTTGACCAGTATAAATGTTTCTGTAGCATCACCGTGTTGTCTTTTCGATGTCGAAGTGTCCTGCCACCCGACTGTAGTGGGCTTCCCAGATCAACTTCACTCGCTCACTTGATGGAACACAGATATGGACCAGACAACACAACAACCCATCCTGAAGATGGAAATTATCGAAAACTGCATTTGCACCCAACATTTGGTAGGTGGTGGTGAAGTCAGGGTTTGTCTCATAGAGTTGGGGCCATCCATATGTCTCATGGCCGCAAGAGTCTATCACCATGGTGAGTGCCGTGACTGGAAATCTGCTGAGGCAATCAATGACATGATTGGTGCTTCTTGTTTTATACTTGATGTTGAGGTGGAATTGCTGCAAGTATGTGGACCACTTTTGATGGCAATCATTCTGCAATTTTCCCTATGTTTGCATGAACTGTAGTGGCTTATGATTAGTGTGGATGACTATCTCCTTCCCAAGAATGTAATGTCTCCACTGGTGGCATGCTTGCACAATGAAGTACATTTTTTTTTTGTAAGTAGGGTACTTACGAAAAGTATCTAACAGTGTCTCACTATGATAGGCCACGAGGTGGCCATGCTGAGTGAGAACGACGCCCACAACATAGTTTGAAGCATCTGCCTTGATCTCAAAGGGATGCTGCAGGTTTGGTAGTGAAAGTACTGGGGCTGAGCAAAAGCGCTGCTTCAAATCATCGAACGCTTGTTGTTGGGACCGACCCCATGCAAATTTCTCCTTACCACCACCCCTGTTTATTTGGCTGAGGGCCCACGCAAATCCCAACATGAACTTGTGGTAGAATTTGGCAAGGCCCAAGAAGCTCCGAAGCTTAGTGAGTGTTGTTGGGGATGACCAGTCACAGATGACTTGGATCTTGGCTAGATCCATATGTACATCATGCTGATCAATGATGTAGCCCAGGTAATGGACCTTGTCCATGCCGAAGGAGAATTTTTCCAAGTTGGCGTATAGCTCGTGCTGCCGCAGGGTGTGCAGAACCTGCTGAATATGCTGCAAGTGTTCGACCCAAGTCTTGCTGTAAATTAGAATTTCATCCAGATACACCACTACAAAAGTATTGGTGAATGCTCGTAGGATATCGTCCATCATCCTCATGAAAGTGGCTAGAGCATTTGTCAAACCAAAAGGCATGACCAACCATTCAAAAATGCCTTCCTTTGACTTGAAGGCGGTCTTCCATACATCTGTTTTTTCTATTGGGACTTGGTGGTAGCCAGACTTTAGATCAATCTTACTAAAGTATTTGGCCCCCGTGAGTTGATCAAGGAGGTCATCGATTCGGGGAATCAGGTACTAGTTTCTGATTGTGATTTTATTCAGAGCCCGGTAATCAATACATAGTTTCTAGGTTCCATCTTTATTTTGTACCAACACGATTGAGCTCCCGCAAGGTGATGAGCTGGGGCGTATGTGCCCCTTGTGGAGTAGTTCTTGGATCTGTCTCTTGATCTCCTCATTCTCTAACAAAGAGTGACGATAGACTGGCCCATTGGGTAGCGGTGCACCAGGGGTCAGATCCATGGGGTGCTTGACC
>JZKD02S0117298.1:5323-24334 GCA_000966675.3 Picea glauca | reverse complement strand
GCCTCACAATGAGTTGGTTCTCATATGTATGATAATGTAAAGAATGTAAATAATACTTATCATATAAAGAAGAAGAGGTTTTTACCCTGTATGGGTTTCCTTGGGAAATATTTGTGTCTGTGTTTCTCATATATGTGACTGATGTTGAATGTGCCATTGTTTATTTCCCTGCATTATCGTGATCATCATTGAGTGCCTTGTAAAGATTTTAAAAGAAGCATAATTGTTTAAGCACGGTAACAACTAATGCACCCCCCCTCTCAATTTTCCAACACGTCGCTCTAACCCTACCTTGAGGTCGCCACCCTCACTTGGTTCACATTTAGTTGATTGCTTGGTTGGTGTTGCCTCCGTTTTGCTCGTCCTTGGAAGAAATAGTCATGTTTGTGGTTTTCCCTGGCATTCTACATACAGGTATGATAGCTCTCACCTCTCCATTCATGAAATATAACTCCGCTCAGAATAAATTCATGAGGTTGGCTCTTGCATTTGCTTACAAACTGTGTTTTTATGAAGTTTAATACATGTGGGTATCAACTGTGTAATGGAATTTAAAGTGGAGGTTTTCCCTATTAGTATTCAAGTGTTTTAAGTTGATGATAGTGTTATGTAATGTACCCCAAATTTACCAACTAAAAAAATAAATTTCTAGGTGTATTAAAACTTCTTTACTTTGTTATACTTGACTTGATTTACAACTATAATCGTCACTATAGGAATACGACGTAAGCTTAAACGTATTTACAAGAGACTAAGACAAGGTGATTAACCTTTCCATGAAATCTTTCCTATTACCAATTACTCAAAACATGTGTTAACACTTGTCATAATAGGTTAAAGTGTAGCCTCTTCATGAAACTGTGAACTGGTCATGTCCATAAAGTCTACAGTAACTCTAGCCTCTTCATGACACTGTGAACTGGTCATGTCCATAAAGTCTACAGTAACTCTAGCCTACATAGTTCTCACCTTTATCAAGGGATCCACAAAATTATTTCACTAAGGTTCAACTTTTAAAACAAGTCTTGGTACTCTTTACCTCATATCTAAATGAAAGAGTACTTCAAATTTTATTACAAACAATCCCATACATTCAAGTCCCCTTGTCTTTATTATAACCCTATAATTCCATGTATTAAGAACTGTTTAATCGATAATATTAGATATAAACACTAATACCATAAAGTCCCTATACCCAAAGTCATACAAGGCAACGTAATTGTTTTGATTTTATACGAATGAGATTATCGTATGTCTTACCTGAAAGGTTTAACCTTATTCGGAATTGTCTACACGGCCTTCTTGTAATCAACTAAACCCTAGTTGTAAGTGCACTCTAATTGTCACCAGTTCTTCGTTAAGTCCTTTAACATGGTAGTTAGTGGGATTTAACAAACACCTGTCGTAAAAATGACAGGGTTGATCGAACAGGGATGTTTAACGTTGAGGTTTGGAATCCCATCTGTAATGACAATTCATAACCTAATGCTTATTGACCTGCGTGAGAACCCTCCGATGTAATGACAAGGATTCGCACTAACAGTGTTAGTGGCTCGGTTCAAGGTGCAGTTAATACATGTCTGTAACTAACATTGAATTCTGTGGTGGAGAGTTAAAATGCTTTTGCATTGTGTTGGTTCTAGATTATCGTGACCAATGGGGATATGCCATGTGTGCATATTCACATGGCCAGTGTACCCAAGGCATCCATTTGCCATTACTTTGTGATACGAGAGTCACTTCGGAGACTAATGTTCCATTTCTCCTTTGGATCTTGTGCATTTTCGTAAAGTCATCCTGTGTTAACCTCCACAACATTGCTTTGCGTGTAACCACCAGTGACGAAGGGGTTCCTGCTCTGCGTAAAGCAAGAAAAAGTTACATGGCTGACTAGTTTCCTCCTTTACCAGGTATGTTCACAAAAACTCCATCGCTTGAGTTAACTCTAGAATGTAAGGAAGGGTCAATCGTATTTTAAGTTTGTCTCTGTAACTAGTTTTATTTACGGTTGATAGTTGGGGACCTTCCTTCTCCCTAATCTTAAATTTCTAGAATATTTCCATCCATGCTCTAGATAAAATACGTATTTTATAACTCGTGGTTCCTTACGGCTTTATCTCTCCCGTTTTACACAGGCGGTTTTTACGGCTTTATCTCTCCCGTTTTACACAGGCGGTTTTTAGTTTCTTTGTTCAGGGATAGTCCCAAAATGTTGTTAGGGTTTTGTCAATAAGCAGATAACCTCAGTCATCCTTTTAATATTCAGACTTGTATTTATATTTGGAATCATTCATTGTATACCTACCGCCGAACTTCTGTGATTAAAACCCTGTTACAGTGACCCTAAAATTCTACATAAGGCGTCATGTGTGAGTAATTGTACACTAAATCTCTTTGTGTATTATACTATGTATCTCTTGCATTCGTAAAGAAATGAGGAGGCATGAATGCCCGATCCCTAGGTTCTTAAGTTTGAGAAAGTGCCTCCCTGGACTGACTGGGATTCATTTCGTTTTGAATCCACGGCGTAAAGTTATAAAGGAAAAGCACCTGTATTTGTAGCGAGACTCTTCTTTCCCATAATGCGCGCAGGTGGCAGGTAACCTGTCTGCGGAACCCTTCTATTTAGTTTTCGTATAATATATACAGGAAATTCAAGGTCGTGAGACCTCTCTATTGATGTGAATAATTTAATTTCCAAGGTTTATATTATGGTGTAGAATTCACCCTAAATTCATTGTTCCTAGAATCTGTGGTTAAGATAGGTTCAAAATATATTTCGGGTTTCGTTTTAATGCTCAGTTCTTGTATGTGTGTTTTTATCATCAATTCGTAAGTTTGAGCATTATGATATCAATGTCCCGTAACCATATCTGAATTTTGAGCTGGGGAAATAATATTTCTATGGGATATGCTTTACCCGGTGCAAACTTTCTTATTTTGGAAAACCCTGTGGTTAACTTGTCTAATTTCATTTTGTTAGCGTAAAACTAATTTTAAGTATCCATAACTTTGTTCTTGAGTGCGTTCTTCTTTATCATTAATTTGTATTTTTAGATAATTATGAGGACAGTATCTTGCAACTCTATTTGTGATCCGAATTGGGGAAATTCTTTGGAACGTGTTTTGTGTTTTATATTGTGCGCTCCTTATAATTTTGGTTATGCAATATATATATATATATTACATGTTTAAAATTTTCTATTTCCTTGATACATTTTGCGCAATTGATTTAATTTCGTTCGGTTACAAGACTAATGATGGGACCCTGTTTCCATTGCGAGGGTACCCATCAGTCATTTCAAAATCCACACTCCCCCCCTTCGGACTGCGGATAGTTCGCTTCAGCGACACCGACGGGAAACATACACCCACGCCAACCTCAAGCTAAGTGTTTTTCCTGTGTGGAACCTTCACTATTTTAATTTCGTGGATTCTTCCTGAACATTAATTTATCTTCAATATTTAAATTTCATTGACTTATGTCTCAATACTAATTACTAATTATCGGTTTCCTTGCAGGACTTAAACATTTGTAGTCAACGGATCCAGGACAGCGCCTTGCTCGAAAAAGTTATTCGAGTTCTAATTCTAGTGTTAGTTTGAAGGTTCAGATTCAGTTTTCAAGTGGTACTGGGTCCTTACCCAGGGTACTCTATTTGTAAAGGCTTGGATCCAAAGCCTCTGGCTATACAAATCGTTTATTATCTTATTGTAAATAAACGCACATATTTTTCTACAACCCAAACGAATATTGTTACATATTGAGTAGTCTATGTATTATGTATTATATAACATTGAAAACTATGTTTATGGTTTTACTATGGTAAAGACGAACTGTAAATTATTTATGCTTTTGGTACAGTCTTATCAATGGACGTTTACTTGAAATTCATGTGGTCCAAGTGTCTACAAATCCTTTTGTGTATGAGTATTAAATGTTTATGTAGTTCTAAATATCTATACCGGCAGCAGTATATATATCTACTTATATGGTACAGATTATGATTAAGACACCAATACTTATGTTCTATTCAGATTGAATATATATATATATAAGTGCATGTAAAGCATACACAAGCATTTCCTATAGATATGTACTTAAGATTATTTAACCTGTAGCAATATTTGATAATTTCTATGCATGCTTATACAAAAATCACATTCATACGTATACTAATACATTCTTAATATCAACAACAGATCAAACTTATATTTGTTTTACTATTTTGGTTCAGAGAGTACATCACATGATTAAACAATTTCCACATATTCATCTCATCCCTATCAGTGTAATACACAATAAAAATGCTCATCAAGAGAATAGGTAGAAAAATATATCTGAACAAAGTGTTGGGACAACAAATGGAACAACCAAGTTCCACCCAACCATAGAATAGAACAGCCAAACTACTTGATTCATTCACACCCTAGTCTGACCATGAATCCATAAGGGCGAACTCCAAAGCTCATCTTTCACTATAGTCCTCTTAAGATCATAAATTCCCCTTGCCTCGCACTCAGAACAGTGCTCATAATAGCAAGTGATCTCCTTTCCCCCAGCATACTAGGCAACGTCCTGCCTCCTCCCATATGTTATATATGCAAAAGCATCTTGTGCCTAGGTCTTTTCCCCCTTTTGGAATTTTCGCAACTTTACAAATTCCTAATTTTCAGGGGCTACCCATGGCCAAATTCCTGATTTGTCACTTGTAAAATTCAGCTCTAGGTAGTTCAAGCCTATTCCCCACTCATGGAGTCATGGTCAGTTGATTTCAACCTGGTTGTTCCATTTGTCCTTCAGCAATTAATATAAAAATATTTGTCTTTTACAAGTGTCATAGTCAAAGAGTTGGTTGGGAAAATCAAATATTTTCCCAACAGTCACAATAATTAATTACAATTAATCAAATTCCAAATTCGGAATTGCCATAAATGGCAATAAGTTTCCAAATTTGAATTTGCAAAAAATGGAAATAAATCCCTAAATGCATACAGACTTTAATTAATTAATTTTGGGGATATTACATCCTCTCCCCCTTCAGTACAACACTGTCCTCAGTGTTCATTCCTTTCTCGGAACAGGGTTGGATAAGATTTATGCAAATCTTCCTCAAATTCCCAAGTGGATTCCTCAGGACTAAAGTGCTTCCATTGCACCTTCACCTGGGCGACGGCTCTGTTCTGTAGTATTGTTTCTCTCCTGTCCAGAATGCGCAGAGGTTCTGCTTGGAACTCGCCTTTTGGTTCCACCTACACCATGTTCCAATCGATCATGTGAGTGGGATCATGAACATATTTTTTTAACAAAGAAACATGAAATACATTATGAACTTTCAAATTTGCAGGAAGTGCAAGTTGATATGCCACGAGTCCAATTCGAGCCAATATCTCAAAGGGGCCACAAAACCTGGGCGCCAACTTTGAACAGTTTCCTAGCTTTAATGAACTTCTTCTTGCTTTGACTTTTAAATAAACGTGATCTCCAACTTGAAATTCCTAGTGTCTTCTTTTCAAATCCGCATAACTTTTTTGTCTGTCCTGTGCTTCCTTTAAATTATGTTTTACTTTTCTTACCGTATTCTCCATTTCCTGGAGCATTTATGGTCCCACCATGATTCTGTCAACTAGGTTATCCCATCTAATCGGATTTGTACACTTTTTGTCATACAGTACTTTGAAGGGGCTCATCTTAGCCGATGTCTGATAACCATTATTGTACGCAAATTCCACCAAGTGCAGGTATTCCTCCCACCTAGTTGGTTTCATCCTTACGTACATTTGTAGCATATCTTCCATAATCTGGTTTGTTCGTTCAGTTTGTCTGTTCATTTGTGGATGGTAGTTGGTGTTGACATTCAAGTTAGTACTCAACCCTGCAAACAATTATTTCCAAAACGTAGATGTAAATTTGACATCTCTATCCGAAATCACCATTTTAGGAATACCATGTAGTCTAAAAAATTCCTTCATAAATATTTCAGCAATGTTAATAGCTTTATAAGTAGATTTCATAGGAATAAAATGCACAGAATATTTAAGATTATCAATTACTACCATAATTGAATCATTTTTTTATTTAGTTTTAGGCAAACCTGCTATAAAATCAAGTGATATAGTCTCCCACTTCCATTCTGGTACAGGTAGAGGCTGTAACATGCTGGTTGGGTGCTAGTGTTCATCCTTCACCTATTGACAATCTATGCACTTAGATAAGTATTATGTTGTCTCGCCTTTCATATTAGTCCAATAAAACAACTTCATCAATGTTGTTACCATTTTCTGGTATCCTAGATGACCAGAATATGGCTTCTTGTGTACTTCATCCAAAACTGTTAGTTTTAATTCAGCAGAATCTGGTAGGTAAAGCCTGTTTTTGAATATTAGTAATCCATTTCTGTCCAAACTCAGATATGTTCTGTCTAAATTTTATGCATTATTTTGTAAATTTTCCACTGTTTTGATGTATTTTTCATCATTATTACTTGCAATCTTTATCCTTTGCTCAATGTCGCTTTCTTCCCTGCTAATGTTTATCTCAAACCTCCCATGAATTCTTCTACTTAAGGCATCTACCACTTTTTTTTCCTTACCCTTGATGTGTCTTACCTCGAAATCAAATTCGCTCAAGAAGGCCAACCACCTTGCTTGCCTTGCGTTAAGATTGGGTTGACTAAACAAGAATTTCACACCATTGTTATCAGTTAGCAACAGAAATTTTCTACCCATTATATAGTGTCGCCACATTTTTAACGCATGGATTACAGCTGCTAATTCCAATTCATGAGTGACATAGTTTCATTTGTGCTCTTTTATTTTTTGTGACTCTTAACAAATAACATGCCCTTCTTGAGTTAGGACACCTCCCAAACCCTCTTTTCTCACATGCACGCAAACGGTGAAGTATTTATCCGAGTTTTCTACCCTTAAAATAGGTGTGGTTGTTAATAGTTCCTTTTAACTTATTAAAATTGTCCTGACATTTCTGCGACCAAATAAACTTGGTTCCCTTCTTCTGTAGGGATTTTATAGGGTATGCAATCTTAGAGAATCCCTCTATGAATCTGTGATAGTACCCGGTGATTCCCACGAATGACCGGATGTCTACTACATCCTTAGGGATAGGTCATTCCATGATGGCTTTTATCTTCTCTGAGTCAACTGCAATACCTTCTTCAGATATTACATGTCCTAGGTACTATATTTTCTTTTGGTAAAAGTCACATTTGTCAAATTTTGCATACAACTTCTATTTTCTTAAAGTTTGCAATACTATCCTTAGATGTTCTTTGTGTTCTTCTTCCATTTTCGAATACACTAGGATGTTGTCAATAAATACCAAAACAAACTTATCCAGGTACTGACTAAACATGTTATTCATTAAACACATAAATGTGGCTAGTGTGTTAGTGAGACCAAACGGTATAACCACAAATTCATAATGTCCATATCTCGTTCTAAACGTTGTTTTATTTATGTCTTCATCCTTTATTTTGACATGGTGATAACCAGATCTTAAATCCAATTTAGAAAAAACATTTTCTCCTCCCACTTGGTCAAACAGATCATTGATTCTGGGTAGGGGATATTTGTTCTTAACATTCATTTTGTTTAACTGTCTATAATCAATGCATAATCTTAGAGTTATGTCTTTATTTTTAACAAAAAGGATTGGTTCTCCCCACGGTGAGACACTTGGTCTGATGTATTCCTTGTCCAACAGTTCTTGTAGTTGGATTTTTAACTCATTTGGTTTGGGTAAACTCATCTCGTAGGGTGCCTTAGATATAGGGGTTGATCCCGGCAACAGATCGATAGAAAAAACTCTCTCTCTTCTTGGGGGCAGTTCAATTATTTCGTCTACAAACAAATCTCTAAATTCATGTAAGACGGTAAAATCTTCTAGGCTGGGTTTATTTTCTTTTTCCAACAGATTTGTCACTTGGATAGCATAAATCTGAAAACATTTACTCATGCACTTCTTAAACTGCATTGCTGAAATCTGCCTAACTGAGACTGGTTTTCTAATGCCTTGTATTGTCCTAACAGTGTTTTTTTCATCTCTGTAAGTAAGTGATTTTTCATAACAATCCAAAATTTCTTTATGCTTCTCTAACCAGTCCATTCCAATAATTATATCGTAAGACCCTAATGGTATAATATTCAGATTTAACTTTGTGTTTTGGCCATCTAAACTGGATTCACAATCAGAAATGAAATCTGTTACTTTTCTTTTTGTTCATGTTTCTAGTTGTACTAGCCAAGATTTTGTATGCTTTAATTTTTTAAGCTTGTTTGAATCCACTACACTAAGAGAAACATAACTCAAAGTAGCTCCTGGATCAATTAAAACAAGAAATATGATTATTATTAACTTTACCTTCAACTTCCACTATAGTGGACTGGTGATCATCTTGTCGGCCATCCACAGTTGCATTAATTATGTGTATGCTTCTGCCCACATCTCCTATTGTAGAGGCCTCTTGCAGATTATGAACCGTGGTCCTTGTTGCAAAAGTTAAATGCGGACAGTTCCTCCTTAAGTGAGGTTCTCTGCATTCCCAACCTCTTAATGATTCCCTGGGGCTGTCCCCAAACTTCTTGGTTCCCAGATTGACTAGTCTACCTCCCTCTTGGGTGTTCTAGTTATTGGAGTGAAAATATTTCCTTGGGAAATTCTTTTATGCATTCTGAAAAGGGGCTGGTTGATAGCCCTTCTTCCGTTGGTTCAGTATGTCTTGTTTCTTGTCTTTCCAAGCTTTGGGAAGTTCATACCATTGTTTGTATTGGTCATAACACATCTGGGCCTTTCTGAAAACTTCGCTCAAGGTTTTGGGGTTAAATATTCAATTTTGTCCTTATAGGACTGTGGTAAGTAGCTTAGGAACCGCTGGATTTTTACTTTGTCCTCCCTGATATAAGACATAAATCTTAATAATTCAAGGAATTTGTTTATCAGGTCATCCATATTCATTTGACCGAGTCTTAGCTCATAAAATTCTTTGGTCTTTATCTCATAATAAATTTTTGATAAATATTGTTTCTTAAAGTGTTTCTTGAAATCCGACCATTCCATCTGTATTTATTTTAAGCCCTTGGCCAACTTCAATTCCTTCCACCATATACTCGCCTTTCCTTTCAGGTTATAAATGGTCATTCTGACCTTCATGTTGCTGGAATAATTGTAAATCTAGAAATACTTTTTTATGTCCAGTAACCATGCTTCAGCCTCCTCCCATGTCCTGGATTCCCCATCAAAGGTGGACGGTTTGATTTTATTAAATTCACCCTCCAGGTGGTCCACCTGTTTCCTCTTTCTTCCTGTGATTGTTTTATTTTATGTTGATGGTGTGACTTCGGAAGAACTTTTCTCGTCTTCTGCTTCAGGACCAGAATTTTTGGAGGCTCTTTTGCTGACCTCTTCCTCCTTGTCATTGTCTTTTGGGATATTCTTTGTTACTATGCTACGCATCAGTACTTCATTTATTTCTTGTTGGTCTTCGTGTGCCTTTTTCAGTTTCTCGTTATCTGCCTTGAAAACTTGCAGTTCCACGATAAGGTTCCTCATTGTTTCTAGAACCTAGGTAGTTGAACTTCCTTCACTATTTTTCCTAGGTTCTTTAGGAGGTCCTTACTTAGGATTCTCCTCAAGTTTGATCTCTTCATTCTATGCTTCCATTATCACAACAAAAATAAAAATTTTATGTTTGTAACAGTAAGTGTTTTTGTTAGTTTTTCATTAAACAGAAAAGTATGTACTAAACAAAAAAATTGGCCCTATTTAAGGTCCAAGTGTTGTAACTTTTTCTCTGATACCATATGTAATGTACCCCAAATTTACCAACTAAAAAAAAAAATTCTAGGTGCATTAAAACTTATTTACTTTGTTATACCTGATTTGATTTACAACTATAATCATCACTATCGGAATACGACGTAAGCTTAAACGTCTTTACAAATGACTAAGACAAGTTGATTAACCTTTCCATGAAATCGTGCCTATTACCAATTACTCAAAACATGTGTTAACACTTGTCATAACAGGTTAAAGTGTAGCCTCTTCATGAAACTATGAATAGGTCATGTCCATAAAGTCTACAGTGAATCTAGCCTACATAGTTCTTACCTTTATCAAGGGATCCACAAAAGTATTTCACTAAGGTTCCACTTTTAAAACAAGTCTTGGTACTCTTTACCTCATATCTAAATGAAGGAGTCCTTCAAATTTTATTACAAACAATCCCATACATTCAAGTCCCCTTGTTTTTATTATAACCCTATAATTCCATGTATTAAGAATTATTTAATCGATAATGTTAGATATAAACACTAATACCATAAATTCCCTACACCCCAAGTCATACAAGTCAACGTAATATTTTTGAGTTTATACGAATGTGATTATCGTATGTCTTACCTAAAATGTTCAACCTTATTCACAATTGTCTACACGACCTCCTTGTCATCAACTAAACCCTAGTTGTAAGAGCACTCTAACTGTCGCCAGTTATTCGTTAAGTCCTTTAACTTGGTAGTTAGTGGGATTTAACAAACACCTGTCGTAAAAATGACAGGGTTGATCGAACGAGGATGTTTAACGTTGAGGTTTGGAATCCCATAACCTAATATTATTGACGTGTGTGAGAACCCTCCGATTTAATGACAAGGATTCGCATTAATAGTGTTATTTGCTCGGTTCAAGGCACAGTTAATACATGTCTGTAACTAACATTGAATTTTCTGATGGAGATTTAAGAGGTTTATGCATTGAACTGGTTCTAGATTATCATGACCAATGGGGATACACCATGTGCACATATTCACATGGCCCATGTACCCAAGGCATCCATTCACCATTACTCTGTGATACAAGAGTCAGTTGAGTGACTAATGTTCCATTTCTCCTTTGGCTCTTGTGCATTTTTGTAAAGTGGTCATGTGTTAACCTCTGCAACACTGCTTTGCGTGTAACCACCAACGATGAGGGGGTTCATGCTCTGTGTAAAGAAAGAAAATGTTATATGTCTGACTGGTTTCCTCCTTTACCAGGTATGTTCACAAAAACTCCATCGCTTGAGTTAACTATAGAATGTAAGGAAGGGTCAGTTGTATTTTAAGTTTGTCTCTGTAACTAGTTTTCTTTACGGTTGTTGGTTGGGGACCTTCCTTCTCGCTAATCTTAACTTTCTGGAATATTTCCATCCATGCTCTGGATAAAATATGTATTTTCTAACCCATGGTGGCTTATGGATTTATCTCTCTCGTGAGGGTAATCATCCGCTACTCAAGGATTTCATTAACTTGTAAGCCATTTTACACAAACGGTTTTTAGTTTCTTGGTTCAGGGATAGTCCGGAAATGTTGTTAGGGTTCTGTCAACAAGCAGATAACCTCAGACATCCTTTTAATATTCATACTTGTATTTATATTTGGAGTCATTCACGGTATACCTATCGTCAAACTTCCATGATTAAAACCCTGTTACAGTGACCCTAAAATTCCGCATAAGGCATCCTGTGTGAGTAACTGTACACTAAAGCTCTCTGTGTATTATAATATGTATCTCTTGCATTTGTAAGGAAATGAGGAGGCATGAATGCCTAATCCCTCGGTTCTTAAGGTTGAGAAAGTTCCTCCCTGGACTGACTGGGATTCATTTCATTTTGAATCCATGGCGTAAAGTTATAAAGGAAAAGCACATGTATTTGTAGCGAGATTCTTCTTTCCCATAATGCAGGCAGGTGGTAACCTGTCTGCGGAACCCTTCTATTTAATTTTCGTATAATCTATATAGGAAATTCAAGGTCGTGAGACCTCTCTGATCATGTGAATAATTTAATTTCCAGGGTTTATATTCCGGTGTAGAATTCACCCTAAATTCACAATTCCTAGAATCAGTGGTTAAGATAGGTTCAAAATATATTTCAGGTTCTGTTTTAATGCTCGGTTCTTGTCTGTGTATTTTTATCATCAATTCGTAAGTTTGATCATTATGATATCAATGTCACGTAACCCTATCTGAATTTTGAGCTGGGAAAATAATACCTCTATGGGATATGCTTTACCCGGTGCAAACTTTATTATTTTGGAAACCCTGTGGTTAACTTGTCTAATTTCACTTTGTTAGCGTAAAAAGAATTTCAAGTATCCAGAACTTTGTTCTTGAGTGTGTTCTTCTTTATCATTAATCTATAGTTTTAGATAATTATGAGGACAGTATCTCGCAACCCTATCTGTGATCTGAATTGGGGCAATTCTGTGGAACATGTTTTATATTGTGCGTTCCTTATAATTTTGGTTATGCAATATATATATTACATGTTTAAAATGTTCTATTTGCTTGATACATTTTGCGCAATTGAATTAATTTCGTTCGGTTACAAGACTAATGATGGGACCCCTGTTTCCATTACGAGGGCACCCATCAGTCATTTCAAAATCCACTCCTCCCCTTCGGACTGTGGATAGTTCGCTTCAGCGACACCGACGGGAAACATACACCTGCACCAACCTCAAGCTAAGTGTTTTTCCTCTGTGGAACCTTAACTATTTTAATTTTGTGGATTCTTCCTGAACATTTTTTTTTTGTGAATAAAAAATGGATCCTTATATTAATTCCAACTGAAAGCTTACAAAAAACACCAGCAGCCTATCTGCTTACACAAAAATGCCAGCGGCCTATCAGATCGAAGGTCCATATTTCCCTGGGATCAACGGTCCATATTTTCTCTCGCTTTTCATGATTTTGCGACTTGGGCAAACAGCTTCTTCCATGCTTCGGACTCCCGGTAGTTGAGTTCCCGAAATTTTCTCGAGTCATATCAATGGGGCCAGATCGATAGTCTTGATCTCTTCTAGTACCAACGGTCCAGATCTGTTCACGCTTTTCGCGATCTCACGACTTTGGAAAATAGATGCCTTCATGCTTCAGATTCTCGATGGTCGAGTTCCCAAAATTTTATCGCGACAGTTCAATGGAACCAGATCAACAATCCAGATCTCTTCTGGTGCCAACGGTCCAGATCTGTCCTTGTTTTTCATGATTTCACGACTTCGAAAAATAGTTGCCTTCATCCTTCGAACTCTCAATGGTCGAGTTCCCGAAATTTTATCGCGACAATTCAATGGGACCAGTTCAACAGTCCAAATCTCTTTTGGTGCCAATGGTCCAAATCTCTTCTTGTTTTTCGCGATTTTTCATTTCATGATTTCGCGACTTTGGAAAATAGTTTCCTTCATGCTTCGGACTCCCGATAGCTGAGTTCCTGAAGTTTTCTCACGCTAGTTCAATGGGACTGGATCGATAGTCCAGATCTCCTTTAACACCAATGGTCCTGATCCCCTCTCGCTTTTCACGATTTCGCGACTCTGAGAAATAACATCCTTCGTGCTCCTGACTCCCGATAGTCGAGGTCCCGAAATCATCTGTCGACTGATGATCTTCTGTGCTAACGCTTACAGTTTCCCTCTCTCCTGAGCTTCAGGTCATTTCTGTCTTTTGGAAGAAATTATAAGTAGACAGGTGGATCCCCGTCTGGATTGGGGCCATCCAGTTGAGCAAGCTCCTTGCATTGGAGCCAGAGGGGTGAGCTTTGGGACTGCCTGGAATCGTGGAGAATGATCTGTTGCATCGAGTTCACCCCTGTATTGGCTAGTATGTCTGCAACTTTGTTTTCACTTTGCTAAATGTGTGTGGGGGTTAGAGTAAGAGAAGGTCTGAGAAGAGCCTAGAAGTTGTGAAGAGGGCAAAGGAGGCGCCAGCTGGGAGTGATTTTCTCTGGATCTTTGCCATTCAGGATTTTTGTTGCCAAGTCTATTATGATTTTCGAGTCTCCTTCAATGATAGGACAGGTGAGGTTTTGATCTAGAGTCGTTTGCGCTCCTTTGATGAGACCCCAAATTTCTGCTAAATTGTTGGTGTCGCATCCAAGATTTTCTCTGGACTTAAACATTCGCAGTCAACAGATCCAGGACAGCGCCTTGCTCGAAAAAGGAATTCGAGTTCTGAGTCTAGTGTTAGTTTGAAGGTTCATATTTGGTTTTAAAGTGGTATTGGGTCCTTACCCAGGGTACTCTGTTTGTAAAGGCTTGGATCCAAAGCCTCTGGCTATACAAATCGTTTATTATCTTATTGTAAATAAACACACAGATTATTCTACAACCCACACGAATATTGTTACATATTGAGTAGTTTCTGTAATATGTATTATATAACATTGAAAACTTCATTTATGGTTTTACTATGGTAAAGACTAACTGTAAATTCTTTATGCTTTTGGTACAGTCTTATCAATGGATGTTTACTTGAAATTCATGTGGTCCAAGTGTCTACAAATCTTTCTATGTATGAGTATTAAATGCTTATGTAGTTCTGAATACCTATACCGGCAACAATATATATATCTACTTATACGGTATAGATTATGATTAACACAACAATAATTTTGTTATGTTCATATTGAATACTTACACACACACACACACACACACACATATATATAAGTGCTTGTAAATCATACGCATGCACTTCCTGTAGATCTGTACTTAAGGTTATTCAACCTGTAGCAATCTTTTATAATTTCTATGCATGCTTATACCAAAATCACATTCATACATATACCAATACATTCCTAATATCAACAACAGATCAAACTTATATTTTCTTTACTATTTTGGTTTAGAGAGTACATCACATGATTAAACAATTTCCACATATTCATCTCATCCATATCAGTGTAATACACAATAAAAATGCTCATCAAAGAATAGGTAGAAAGACATATATGAACAAAGTGTTGGGACAACAAATGGAACAACCAAGTTCCACCCAACCATAGAACAAAACAGCCAAACTACTTGCTCCGTTCACCCCCTAGCATGACCATGAATCCATAAGGGCGAACTCCAAATCTCCTCTTTCACTATAGTCCTCTTCAGATCATAAATTCCCCTTGCCTCACACTCAGAACAGTGCTCATAACAGCAAGTGATCTCCTTTCCCCCAGCATATTAGGCAGTGTCCTGCCTCCTCTTATATGCTATATATGCAAAAGCATCTTGTGCCTAGGTCTTTTCCCCCTTTGGGAATTTTCGCAGCTTTACAAATCCCTAATTTTCAGGGGCTGCCCATGGCCAAATTCCTCATTTGACACTTGTAAAATTTAGCCCTGAGGTAGTTCAAGCTTGTTCCCCACTCATGGATTCATGGTCAGTTGATTTCAACCTGGCTATTCCATTTTTCCTTCAGCAATTAATATAAAAATATTTGTCTTTTACAAGTGTCATAGTCAAAGAGTTGGTTGGGCAAATCAAATCTTTGCCCAACAGTCACAATAATTAATTACAATTAATCAAATTCCAAATTCAAAATTTCCATAAATGGTAATAATTTTCCAAATTCGAATTTGCCAAAAATAGAAATAAATCCTTAAATGCATACAAACTCAAATAATTAATTAATTTTGGGAATATTACATGTTCGAACTCATTATCGTTCGGATTATGTAATTTCTTTATGTCTAGAACGAATACTACTCTATGCTATAATTATTGGAAAATTTTATGGCAAGTGTTGGGTTTCACTCGTCTCTGATCTTTAAATTTGAGGGTTTCTCTGTGAGATAAAATAATGGTTGTTTTCTTAGTGCCATTACCCAGTCTTGAAAGATTGATAGCTCCTTCAAACTGTTGGTCAAATGTTTGTATATGTATGAATATATTTTCCTTACAACTGCCATAAGAGGTCTCTGGAAGAGGTATGTGGAAAATCTGTGTTATAAGATGTTTAAATATTTTTTCAGGAACAAACCCTTTGTGAAGGTCTCACCTTTGCGTTGGCCTAGACCTCAGGTTTTCTATTAATGTATGGAAATTTCAAGCTTTTAACTCTAGTCTTGATGCATTCGATTAACCCAACATTGGAATATTTGTTATTTGCACTAAATCTTGGTTCGTGGTTGGTTATCTACGAGGGTTTTTTTTTTGTTGATTTTGGAAACTGTATATTGTTAAAATAAATGAGCACCAGTTTACTAGGTTTTGAACCCAGTCTGTTACACAACAAAATGTTGAAAGTGGTAGTACCAGCCTTGTATGTTGAAGAGTGGTTGGCTTGTGTTGTGTTCCATCGTGTGCTTGATGTGGTTTGGTTTTAGTTGTTGGAATTATTATGTGGACAATCTATTAGTAAAAGAACTCTGTGAATAGAAATAAAGAGTGTACAGTGGACAGTCTTGGATATTTCCGGGTGTTTTGAAACAAAAGTGTGTTGGATTTGACTTACTAAACAAAGAAAAGTTTTGGCAATTGTTTTATTGATGGCAATGGAAATTTTTGGATATCATTGCATATAATAGAACAGTAATTGTATTTCCCTATAATTATACCATTTTATGCTCACTATATTCCCCTCATCCTCCCAAATACATTAAAACACTCCATGTTCTATGATTATGAATTTAAAATTCTTTATGGAAAGAAAAGGGATTAATATAAAATTTGGTTGATGACCGGTGTTTGAAGGTTGGTTATAGACACGGTCTTTGTTACTTCTGCATTTTCTTGAACAATATTCATTTATCTTGTCCCATCCATGCTACCATTTTTCGCACATTATAAACCCTTCATCTTCCCAATAGCCCTATTGTTGAGGAAAAGGTATGGAACACCTTAATCAATCATTTTCAGATCTTTCCTAGCTAGGAAAAGATAGTTGGGAATGTCACCTAGGATTTATAGCCTCAAAACATTCACTCAATCTGCAAGTATTAATTACAAGGATTAAGGCCAATTTTATGATTTGTAATTGTTGCAATGTAAAAATAAAATGTGTACAAGGCTACAAGAATGTATACAATTTTTACAATAAAGTAAACATGGAGACAAAAAGCGGAAAAAGGAACCAAGTCATGAAAACACATGTATGAGACAAAATAATAATATGATTTTATTTCATTATGAGATACCAAAAGTGTATTTCTATTTACAAACCCATGTGAGGGTATGGACCAAAGTCAGATTTAGAGATCTCTGATTGGCACCATACAAAAAGACTCTGACAGTAAAATAAAATTGAAATTAATGATATGGATCAACTTGCCATAAAAATGTTTCCATTTGACTCTGCAAGATATCCTTTATCAGCCATGAAAATTAATTCACAAACATACAAGAATACACAAACTATCAAGGATGAATCAACACCTCTAAAACAAGCGGCTGAAAAGTATGATTCAGTTTTGAACCTTGCTTCCTTCAATAAGACCCTGTTGTCAACAAGAGGATTAGGCTTTCAAGTAAACTCAGAAATGAATGAAAACCGAAACTATCTCATTTAACTAAAGAGAAAACCTTAGTCTTGTTTTTCTCCTTCTGTTCTCCCTTTGTCTCTTCTTCTCATTGAACCTTTATTCTTTCTCAATAAATTGATGTAGTTCAACTACTTTCTTTAGTTAAGTCAAATTAACTTAACTATTTATGTTAGGGAGAAATAACTAATAATAATAATATATAAATAAGAGTCTATTTAATAATTACTAAATAGGTGGGACCCCTTGTGACTCCCATTATTTTTTTGCCAATCATCAATTATAACATACAAAATTTTATCATTTGGATCATATAACACCCTTGTAGCTCCCCTTGATACTATTCAAATCAAATATTTAAATATCAGCAAAATTTAAGGACATCACAAAAAGAAATATGTCCATTTTATCCACAAAAATATCCAAAATAAAGCTTGATGTCCCCAAAAGTTGAAAATTATCAAACACTGTCTTCATTACTGAAAATCATAAAAAAAAAACTTTAAAATCCATATTTTTTGCTTTGCAAGGCATATTTCCTCTTCTCATTGTTGTGTCCAACTGGATTTCCTTGAGTGGTCGTTGGTTGGTTAGACCCTTGGGGTTGTATTTCGTTGATCACATGACAGCGGTCATATTTTAGGTGGAGGCGTGAAGACACAGACATAGAGGATTATGTGGATGGAATAGAGAGGTAAACCGCTGCTTTTCCTTTGTCTTGCATAGGTTGCGGGATATCAATTTTTAATTATTTGCTAGCGTGCGAGGATTGTACTGGAGAAAAAACAGGAGCAATTTGAACATTGGGATTAATTGGTTGTGGTAAAGGCAATGACACAATGGGCCAACCACAGTGGTGAGAGATAGGCTGGTGGACAATTTCTTGTCAACCTTCATTAGTGGGGACTTTGGGCTGCAATGATACATGTGGAGGTACGGGAATGCCAGGAAAATTCCGAGGAGGTTGAAATGGGGGTCTATCAAGTCGGGGATGCAAGATACCATGGCCAACCAAATTAAAAAACCTAGCGTGAAATAGATGGTTCAACACTTGTGGATCAGCATCGAAATGAATAGAAAACTAAGGCCTCATATAGCCTCGATTCCAATTTCTCTTGCCTCTGTTATTTCGTCCATTGTTGCCTCTACTGAAAAAACTCATCATGTAGCAACAATTTGTCAGTCATGAAGTTCTTAATAAACCATACATAAAACTCTACTTACATAAATCAAAATTTGGCTCTAGAGTTTACTTACGAGAGACATGCAATCCATCCATAACATGTCATTTATTAATTGGCACGTGAATAGGGAATGGATAGGGTTAATGGGAAATATGGAGGGCTTGTATTTAGCGAAAAATAATATCATGGAGGGGAAGGAATATACGAATAATGTTCAAACAATTAATAAAAAAATAAATTGTGTATCTAAGCATATCCAGAACATCAATCCTCAACCCTTGACATATCAACTTCCTTTCATTTCCACACAGACTCCTCTTCAAAATAAATATCACAGAACATGGAATGAATAAGTGAAATTGGGATCATGAAGGTGGTGTATTTAAAGAAAATTGGTAGAATGGGGTGAATTCTTGCGGATATTGTTCAAATGATATATCAAACATACCATCTCTGATGTAAATTCACAATCAAAATATCTTACTATTCAAAAATTTAAATTTTAAACCATACTTTATTTC
>JZKD02S0117276.1:0-24336 GCA_000966675.3 Picea glauca | reverse complement strand
ATATGCTAAAGATAGAAAGTCAAAATTCAGTTTGCAAAAGATAAGGAATGATCCTCAAAATGAGTTCAATCCCACATTTCATGGTCTTCATATCTTGTAGAGTCCTTGTGCAGTGCAGAATAGCCTTCCAAGGCTGAGTCATGACTCTTCCAAGAGATAAAATTTGAATTTGCTGAGGTGTGCAAAAACCCTGATTTTCTGCCTTTGAAAAAGGTACCAAAAATGATTGAAACACCTCTTCTTTCCCTTATCCATCAAAAATAGCTATTGGATCTGACTTGATAATTTGACAAATGTCCATTCGAAGAGGTTTCAAACCATTCCAACTCAAAAAATCCCGATCTGGGCAAAAATTCAGTCATTCTGGTAGTGACAGGCTTTTGGTGGTTAACACTGGAAAAATTGGGTTCTTTAACTACCTAAATCTCTACTTTTGGTGGTTAATGAAGGCAAAATTTAGGGCTAGTTAACCACCAAAAGTGCAGGTTTTCCAGAAATAAACTGCCTTGGGAAAAATTAATTTTCCCAGCCGTGGAAAGGTCGTTTGACACGCTCAAATAGTCTATTGACAACTAGACATCCTAAGATTTCCAACGGTACTTTTAGATATGAATTTGGAGCTTAGGAAGGCAGTCAAAAGTTCCCTGCAATATTAGGCATCATTCTTCAAAAAATTGCTAGTGCATTTGATCGCTAACAAGATCAACATCACCATAAACTATCAAATGTTTGATTTTTAGTTTTCTTTCAGCTTCTAATCCTAAAACTAAAGCTTCATATTCACACACATTATTGGTATAATCAATATCCCATTATAATCTATAAGAAAAAGGGATGTAATACTCATCACCTCATGCCACAAATAAAACTCCAGTTCCTACTCCTTCGCAAGATGAAGTACCATCAAAGAACATTTTCCACATCCTGCCTCTAAAATTTATATTTTTCTTTGAAAATTCTATTTTTTGATTTTCTTCTTCTATACATTCTTCAAAAGCATCATCTATGGATAATATACAATTTCCTAGATCTTAATCAATAACATAGACTAGATAGTTATTAGGGTTTTGGGGGTCACTTATAGTATAAGCCAGTCTAGTGTCTCTGTACAATCGAGTAATCTATCCACCAAAAATTGGAATTGTAGCATACGTCATGTCTAACTGGACCGATCCTCCTAACTTAGCACCCCAAGACCTTGACAAAAGCATGCCATACTTGGCAGGAACATCAACAACAACCACATCCATAAGATTACTTTTCACAAGAACCTGAGCAAGATTTACAACTAAATCTTTAATCATACCCAGACACTTAACCTTTCTAGAATCATAAGAGTATAGATCTTGATAAGGTCTAATAATTTGAAGGCCCAATTTTTCCATGATAATATTAGGCATCAAATTATGCAAAGATTCTGAGTCTAACATTCAATTGTGCAGTAAATGATTGTGCATAGTCAGTGTAATATAGAAAGTATCAACAAAATATTTACTATTCTCAATGTGTGGTCCAAACATGATTGTAGGTTTCTCATCCTGCAAGTTGATAACATCGGCTTGACATTCAACATCAAAAAATTTTATTGCTTTTGTGATTTTCTTTTTATAGATCGAATTTCTAGAAAGTTCAACCAGAGGCATTGGAATTTTAATTTTATTCAGTTCGTTTTCTAGATTGAAAGTCCCAATTGATTTTTCAATTTCCCTAGTCTGAACTTCGGCTTCTTTATTTTCTAGCTTCTTAGTCTGTACTGCTTTTGTTTCAACTTGATTTATTTGGGAAGCTTGTGTTTCAGTTGATGGTTTTGTAATTGTTGCCTCATTTTCTTTGTTTCATGATAAAATATTTTTTGGTGGATTATATATATAAAAAATTCTCTTGGCCTCAAATCATATTTACAAAAACATCACCAAACATTTCTAGTTGGCATATGAAGGATTAGTAAGATTTGCCAAGGTTTCTACATCCTTAAAATAATCCTTGGTGAGGCTCAAGATCATCATCACTGAGGTTGTTTAGATCTTCATCTAATTCTTCCTAATCTTGCACCTCATCTCCTGTTGGCCCTTGACCAAGTTTTTGATGCAGGAGCATCACTCCACGTCATCAAGCGCTAGCACACCCAACGTGCATTCAATGGAAGGAGAGAGGCACAACCCTCTCATTTTTCAAAATTGGAAAATGAATTAAATGATTGTAAGGCTGGTAGAGCCAAAAGCCATGCATGTAGACAAGCTTTAGATAAAGGTTGCCTTAAATAGTTGTAAGGCTGAGATCTAGATCCGATTCGGACTAGACAACCATTCAATGAAATTGAATGTAAATTAATGAGAGTTGGTGAGGATGGAGGAAAGAGCTTGAGAAGCCCCTCTTTGTATCTGTAGAGGAGTCAGTAGAGAAATGTAGAATAGAGAAGAGAGGAGAGACGAGACTTTGTTGCAGTCCGAGCTCGAACACATTGTAATTAGACATTGATGTTAATACAAACGAAGCAGTTTTTCCTACATGTTGTTGTTCATGTGTTTATGAGTTCATGAATGAATGTATTTATGTGTGATGATATGTTGTAGATGTATGTTAGGTATGCATTTACAGGGATAGATAGATTTCCCTATCTGTGAGTTCTTTGATTTCAGGTTTGGGTTCTTTGTGGCTTCATGCAAGATAGTACATGACATAACGCTGCGGGCTCTGTAAGCCAGTGCATAGAGTGCACTTCTGAATTCTGCAGAATTTCAGACATAGACGTGCTAGGAGGGCACACCAGAGAAATTCATTGACTCAAAGAAGAAGCCTCAAGGTTGTTGAACACCTTGAAGGAGAAACTGTGTAGAGGAGAGCACAGAGAGGAGAAGCAAAATTGTTGTGAATTCTGTAAAGGCTCTGCCAGGAGGGCATTGAGCAAATGCACCAGATGCATTGAGCCAGTGCATAGAGTGCACTTCTGAATTCTGCGGAATTTGGATAGATTTGTGCCAAGAGGGTGCACTAGAGGAAGTATTAAACCCAGGGAGAAACCTCAAGGTTGTTGAACACCTTGGAGGTAAGACTGTGCAGAGGAAAGCACAGATATAACAGAATCATTGAGGGTTCTGTGGAAACTTTGCCAGGAGGGAATTGAGCAGTTGCATAGAGTGCATAGAAGAACTTTCTTTCGAGTTCTAAGATAAGGGAAGTGTCATGGGGAAGGCACTTAGAGGATTTATGAACATCCTATAGGCTCAACAAGGCATGCTTGAGCGGGAAGTTGCAGAGGAGGGAACTTCCACCCCTTCAAGGAGAGGAAGGGACAAAGACCGTTGAGGTTCGAGCAGTTGAAGCTCAAGCAGGAAGAAGACATGTGCCAGGAGTGCACCAGACTAATATTTAGGTGAAGTGGTGATAGACAGTTGTTGGAAGGCTCGTCAGGCACAAGGAGTGTGCAGAGGTGAGAACTTGTCTCAAAGTTCTTAAGCTTAGAAGAGATAGCACAATTGAGTGCAAGGACCCTGCAAGGAGTGCAGAGGTAGACAAAACCCTTTGGAGGGTTCAGAGTTTGAGAAGACCAGGAGGAGGAATGCCTCTTAGAATATAGGCAGGAGCCAAGGCTACAAGCTTCATAGCAGAGACAAAGTATGAGGCCTTTTGGAGCAATAAATCTTCCAAGGAAAAGGAAGAAGACCATGCTCAAGGTAGAGCACAGTTGTCGTTAGATCAGCTAGGGAGGCGAGATCTGGACCGTCGAATTTCACGTCCAAACAACAAGAGGAGAGAGTGTAGAAGATTGGATCTGGGTCGTCAGATCTAGCACAAAGTACCAATAGCCGTCGGATCCTGAACGAACTCATATTTCGGGAATTCAGGGATTGGTGTGACAAGAGATTTTGGAGTCACTGCATCGCGAACTTCTGGTTCATGAAATCCTGAAAATATCAGGAGCCGTTGATTTCCCTTTGGAGCAGAGTTCGACATTTCAGAATTTGACATTTCGGGAATTCCGATGACAAGGAGTCGGGACACTTTGGGTTAAAAACCCCAAAGTCGTGAAACGCAACGTGTCCTTGGAGCAGGGCTATGGTCACGGACAAATCATCCATTTCAGAGTTTGACATTTCGGCATTTCAGGGTCCAGGAGATCGAAGGACCAACAACTGTCTACAGCCGGAATTGCGGAATCATGAATTCCGAAATCCCAAAAAGCGGGTCATGGTCAGGTAGATTTCGACATTTCAGGGCCCGAAGATTCAAAAGACAAAGAACAGGGGGAGCACCTGCATCATGGTTTCCCGAATCGCGAAATCCAGTAGCGCTTTGTCAATTAAGCATTTTCGTCATTTTGAGACTCGGGTGTTTGAGAGGCCAGGAGTCGGGAGACGTGGAGTCCCGACTTGTGAAATCAAAAAATCACGAAAGCATTCAGAATAACACCCCTTTTCGACATTTCAGCGTTTCGGGGTTCGAAAAGTAGAGGAGGCAATGGATTGGGTCGCTACATTTCAAACTCTCGGTCACCGAAATCCCGATACAGCTAGGACCGTTGGGTCAAAAGAGAACCCTATTTCGGGTTTGGCAGAAGGAGGTGAAGACTCACGCCTGCTGCACGTTGTGCAGGTGGGGTTTTCGTGGAAGGACCTGTGGATCGGATTCGTGGGGTTCTAGTGAGTGCCTGAAAGAACTATTTTGGTTCTACGGATTCGAAGAAGATCGATCCTGTGCATATCTCGGCCTGGGGGAAAGGGGGTATGCATCAGTTTTGGAGATCCTTGGTTAGGTTTGACCTATTTTAGGAATTCGACAACCTGTCGAAGGTGGAGCGCAAGTCAAAGCGGAGATCATGGGATCTAGGAACCTTGTTTAGGGATTTTTGGGTTTTGGGATTATGTAACGGGTATGGGGATGTTGGCCCATGGGTTTACCCATGCTTAGGCCCTTTTGTAAAGTATAAATAGATAGCTAGGCGAAGCTAAGTGGCATTTTGGGTATGATGCTAAGTGCTAAGAAACTAGACCTATGTGTGGGATGTTTCTCTAAGTGCAAGTGATAGTTGTAAATGATTTGTGCATACTGTGTGAGGCTTGCAAGGCTAAGTGCAAGTGACTGTAAGAGATTGTGTAAAGGCTTTGTGTTGTAACCTAGCTCAGGGGAGGAGGATCTGGAGAAGTGTGCACAGATCTCCTGTCCTATGCGGAGTAGGATCTTGTGGCCATGTGCATGTAGATGATTGACATAAGACAATAAAGAGAAGAAGAGTTGGTGGACGTAGCCCTAGGTCAGGGGTGAACCACGTATATCCTGTGTTGTGGTTGGTTTGTGCATTATGGTTGTTTTATTGTTCATATGATTAATGCTTAGTATAATTATGTATGATTAGATGAATATGATATCTTAGTGCTTAATGATGTGAATAAGATGCTAGATCTGATCTGTTTCCTTGTGCTTAGTGCTAGAATGTGTTGGATCTTGTTGAATACTGCGTTGTGCTGTAATTAGGGTTTATCTGCGTTGTAAACAAATAATAAATACTAATGAACTATAACTGCTAAGTGCTCTGTTAAGGTGTTACAATCACATATATGTGTCCCAGCTAAGGTTGCAGACACTGGAGTCCTGAAACCACCCCTGCCTCTACCTCAGGTGAGACTTCATCTGCTTCGCAGGTGTTGCTGAAAGGGCCGATAGTTAGGGTTTTGTTGGTACGTTGTTGAAGTGTTGAACCTTGGGTCTGCCCATGTGCCAACAAATGGTTTCGTTGATGGGACCTGAAACTGTGATTGTCGGGAACTGAAAAGTGAAATCTCTATGCGTAGATCTGTTGCTTTAGTGCGCAGTACTCTTCTTGACTTACAAAGATCTGTACTTAGAGAGGAGGCAGATCTGAAGAAAAAAAAGGTAAGATCTGAAAAGATTTGTGCTCTGATAAAGGTAAAGTGAATTTTTTTTATTAAAGAGGTAATATCTGAAAGATTTGTTCTTTGTTAAAGGTAAGATAAGTGGAAATTTTTGTTTCGAAAGTATGGATCTAGGTATGTTTGATAAATTGTGTCCTAGTATGAAAATTAGGGCAAAACTAGATGAAAGAAGGTTTGATATGAGTAGATTTGATAGAAATAATGAAAGATATGTTATTCCTATGCATAGAAAGAATGTCTGGACTAACAAATGGATGTAAGATTCTAGGAATAATTTTTTACAGGTTAGCCACTTTGATCCTAGTGTGCAGTACTAGAAAGGTTGGGGATCATTTAAAAAAAAAAGAGGGTTAACTCTTTGTTACATTTGCAGAATATAGGGACATCTTGCTAAGGAATGCCCTGGTAGAAGACCTAGTTGTCTTTGTTGTAAAGCTATGGATCATGAAGTTCTGGATTTCCCTAGAATGATTGCTAAGGTTGAAAGAATGAATATGGAACAAGGAAACCATGAGAAAGACCAAGAGACTAAGGCCATGGTAGAACCACAGAAAGAAGTAGAAATTGTATTACTAAAGATGAAGGAAACCCTGAATGATCACAGAGATATCAACTTATCAGAGATCTTCAAAGAGAAAGAATGCATAGAAACAAGAATAAGAGACTTCGACATTGATTGTGTTCTAGATGAGGAAAAACAGGTGAATATCATAACAGAAAAAACTTGGGAAATTTTGGGAATGCCTGCTATGAGTCCTTCATTGGGAGGAATAGGATTATTTAGAGGAAAGTTGATAACCCTATGTGGAAGATTTACCCATATATCTATGAATGCTCATGGAAATTCGACAAAGGAAGAATTTGAGGTTGTTAAATTTATTAAGAGAAGTGCCCCATTTGCTATGTTACTAGGAAAAACCTGGATTGAGAAAGATCAGACCCGAAGAAAACAAGAGGAAGCCCTATAACAGAAAAAGCAAGAAATGAGAGACTTCATGACTAAGAGAATAACAGACTTATTGAAAGAACAAGACGACCAATCAAAGATACTGAGGACCAGAAATCTGGATGTCTAAGTTGAAATAACCCAGGAAGACTTAAAATATATGTCTGTACAGGAGAGTAGAGAACCTACCCCAGACAAAGAAGAAGTATTACTCTCTAACCCTATGAAAGAATCTCAACAATGCGAAGTTACTATGTTGGGTACAGATACGAATCAGGATGGAAAGAGGAATACCAAGATGTAGATCACAGGGAAGAAGGCTAGAAAGCTCAGTATGAAGAGAGCAAAGCTAGAAAATCTACAGGAGGTTCCAGAGGGGACTTCACGAAGGAATATTTGCAAAATAGGAACTTCGACGGGATATCAAAACAATGCAAAATGGCACTTTGCCATGGTGGAGAAATATAACCATTGGGAGGCATTATGACCGTTAAACCGATGCCCCCTGTTAGCGATTATTTTTGTCATTAGGCGCAGAAGCACCAGGTCTGTAGATTGCGCACGAAATGCCCAAGTGTAGTAGTGGAAGGACCAACTTTCCGGTTACAAGTCAAGTGAGCGGGCAAGGTTTGATGTCTACAGCCGAGATCCATCCACGAAGAGGATCAANATATGCTAAAGATAGAAAGTCAAAATTCAGTTTGCAAAAGATAAGGAATGATCCTCAAAATGAGTTCAATCCCACATTTCATGGTCTTCATATCTTGTAGAGTCCTTGTGCAGTGCAGAATAGCCTTCCAAGGCTGAGTCATGACTCTTCCAAGAGATAAAATTTGAATTTGCTGAGGTGTGCAAAAACCCTGATTTTCTGCCTTTGAAAAAGGTACCAAAAATGATTGAAACACCTCTTCTTTCCCTTATCCATCAAAAATAGCTATTGGATCTGACTTGATAATTTGACAAATGTCCATTCGAAGAGGTTTCAAACCATTCCAACTCAAAAAATCCCGATCTGGGCAAAAATTCAGTCATTCTGGTAGTGACAGGCTTTTGGTGGTTAACACTGGAAAAACTGGGTTCTTTAACTACCGAAATCTCTACTTTTGGTGGTTAATGAAGGCAAAATTTAGGGCTAGTTAACCACCAAAAGTGCAGGTTTTCCAGAAATAAACTGCCTTGGGAAAAATTAATTTTCCCAGCCGTGGAAAGGCCGTTTGACACGCTCAAATAGTCTATTGACAACTAGACATCCTAAGATTTCCAACGGTACTTTTAGATATGAATTTGGAGCTTAGGAAGGCAGTCAAAAGTTACCTTCAATATTAGGCATCATTCTTCAAAAAATTGCTAGTGCATTTGATCGCTAACAATCTCAACATCACCATAAACTATCAAATGTTTGATTTTTAGTTTTCTTTCATCTTCTAATCCTAAAACTAAAGCTTCATATTCACACACATTATTGGTATAATCAATATCCCATTATAATCTATAAGAAAAAGAGATGTAATACTCATCACCTCATGCCACAAATAAAACTCCAGTTCCTACTCCTTCACAAGATGAAGTACCATCAAAGAACATTTTCCACATCCTGCCTCTAAAATTTATATTTTTCTTTGAAAATTCTATTTTTTGATTTTCTTCTTCTATACATTCTTCAAAAGCATCATCTATGGATAATATACAATTTCCTAGATCTTAATCAATAACATAGACTAGATAGTTATTAGGGTTTTGGGGGTCACTTATAGTATAAGCCAGTCTAGTGTCTCTGTACAATCGAGTAATCTATCCACCAAAAATTGGAATTGTAGCATACGTCATGTCTAACTGGACCGATCCTCCTAACTTAGCACCCCAAGACCTTGACAAAAGCATGCCATACTTGGCAGGAACATCAACAACAACCACATCCATAAGATTACTTTTCACAAGAACCTGAGCAAGATTTACAACTAAATCTTTAATCATACCCAGACACTTAACCTTTCTAGAATCATAAGAGTATAGATCTTGATAAGGTCTAATAATTTGAAGGCCCAATTTTTCCATGATAATATTAGGCATCAAATTATGCAAAGATTCTGAGTCTAACATTCAATTGTGCAGTAAATGATTGTGCATAGTCAGTGTAATATAGAAAGTATCAACAAAATATTTACTATTCTCAATGTGTGGTCCAAACATGATTGTAGGTTTCTCATCCTGCAAGTTGATAACATCGGCTTGACATTCAACATCAAAAAATTTTATTGCTTTTGTGATTTTCTTTTTATAGATCGAATTTCTAGAAAGTTCAACCAGAGGCATTGGAATTTTAATTTTATTCAGTTCGTTTTCTAGATTGAAAGTCCCAATTGATTTTTCAATTTCCCTAGTCTGAACTTCGGCTTCTTTATTTTCTAGCTTCTTAGTCTGTACTGCTTTTGTTTCAACTTGATTTATTTGGGAAGCTTGTGTTTCAGTTGATGGTTTTGTAATTGTTGCCTCATTTTCTTTGTTTCATGATAAAATATTTTTTGGTGGATTATATATATAAAAAATTCTCTTGGCCTCAAATCATATTTACAAAAACATCACCAAACATTTCTAGTTGGCATATGAAGGATTAGTAAGATTTGCCAAGGTTTCTACATCCTTAAAATAATCCTTGGTGAGGCTCAAGATCATCATCACTGAGGTTGTTTAGATCTTCATCTAATTCTTCCTAATCTTGCACCTCATCTCCTGTTGGCCCTTGACCAAGTTTTTGATGCAGGAGCATCACTCCACGTCATCAAGCGCTAGCACACCCAACGTGCATTCAATGGAAGGAGAGAGGCACAACCCTCTCATTTTTCAAAATTGGAAAATGAATTAAATGATTGTAAGGCTGGTAGAGCCAAAAGCCATGCATGTAGACAAGCTTTAGATAAAGGTTGCCTTAAATAGTTGTAAGGCTGAGATCTAGATCCGATTCGGACTAGACAACCATTCAATGAAATTGAATGTAAATTAATGAGAGTTGGTGAGGATGGAGGAAAGAGCTTGAGAAGCCCCTCTTTGTATCTGTAGAGGAGTCAGTAGAGAAATGTAGAATAGAGAAGAGAGGAGAGACGAGACTTTGTTGCAGTCCGAGCTCGAACACATTGTAATTAGACATTGATGTTAATACAAACGAAGCAGTTTTTCCTACATGTTGTTGTTCATGTGTTTATGAGTTCATGAATGAATGTATTTATGTGTGATGATATGTTGTAGATGTATGTTAGGTATGCATTTACAGGGATAGATAGATTTCCCTATCTGTGAGTTCTTTGATTTCAGGTTTGGGTTCTTTGTGGCTTCATGCAAGATAGTACATGACATAACGCTGCGGGCTCTGTAAGCCAGTGCATAGAGTGCACTTCTGAATTCTGCAGAATTTCAGACATAGACGTGCTAGGAGGGCACACCAGAGAAATTCATTGACTCAAAGAAGAAGCCTCAAGGTTGTTGAACACCTTGAAGGAGAAACTGTGTAGAGGAGAGCACAGAGAGGAGAAGCAAAATTGTTGTGAATTCTGTAAAGGCTCTGCCAGGAGGGCATTGAGCAAATGCACCAGATGCATTGAGCCAGTGCATAGAGTGCACTTCTGAATTCTGCGGAATTTGGATAGATTTGTGCCAAGAGGGTGCACTAGAGGAAGTATTAAACCCAGGGAGAAACCTCAAGGTTGTTGAACACCTTGGAGGTAAGACTGTGCAGAGGAAAGCACAGATATAACAGAATCATTGAGGGTTCTGTGGAAACTTTGCCAGGAGGGAATTGAGCAGTTGCATAGAGTGCATAGAAGAACTTTCTTTCGAGTTCTAAGATAAGGGAAGTGTCATGGGGAAGGCACTTAGAGGATTTATGAACATCCTATAGGCTCAACAAGGCATGCTTGAGCGGGAAGTTGCAGAGGAGGGAACTTCCACCCCTTCAAGGAGAGGAAGGGACAAAGACCGTTGAGGTTCGAGCAGTTGAAGCTCAAGCAGGAAGAAGACATGTGCCAGGAGTGCACCAGACTAATATTTAGGTGAAGTGGTGATAGACAGTTGTTGGAAGGCTCGTCAGGCACAAGGAGTGTGCAGAGGTGAGAACTTGTCTCAAAGTTCTTAAGCTTAGAAGAGATAGCACAATTGAGTGCAAGGACCCTGCAAGGAGTGCAGAGGTAGACAAAACCCTTTGGAGGGTTCAGAGTTTGAGAAGACCAGGAGGAGGAATGCCTCTTAGAATATAGGCAGGAGCCAAGGCTACAAGCTTCATAGCAGAGACAAAGTATGAGGCCTTTTGGAGCAATAAATCTTCCAAGGAAAAGGAAGAAGACCATGCTCAAGGTAGAGCACAGTTGTCGTTAGATCAGCTAGGGAGGCGAGATCTGGACCGTCGAATTTCACGTCCAAACAACAAGAGGAGAGAGTGTAGAAGATTGGATCTGGGTCGTCAGATCTAGCACAAAGTACCAATAGCCGTCGGATCCTGAACGAACTCATATTTCGGGAATTCAGGGATTGGTGTGACAAGAGATTTTGGAGTCACTGCATCGCGAACTTCTGGTTCATGAAATCCTGAAAATATCAGGAGCCGTTGATTTCCCTTTGGAGCAGAGTTCGACATTTCAGAATTTGACATTTCGGGAATTCCGATGACAAGGAGTCGGGACACTTTGGGTTAAAAACCCCAAAGTCGTGAAACGCAACGTGTCCTTGGAGCAGGGCTATGGTCACGGACAAATCATCCATTTCAGAGTTTGACATTTCGGCATTTCAGGGTCCAGGAGATCGAAGGACCAACAACTGTCTACAGCCGGAATTGCGGAATCATGAATTCCGAAATCCCAAAAAGCGGGTCATGGTCAGGTAGATTTCGACATTTCAGGGCCCGAAGATTCAAAAGACAAAGAACAGGGGGAGCACCTGCATCATGGTTTCCCGAATCGCGAAATCCAGTAGCGCTTTGTCAATTAAGCATTTTCGTCATTTTGAGACTCGGGTGTTTGAGAGGCCAGGAGTCGGGAGACGTGGAGTCCCGACTTGTGAAATCAAAAAATCACGAAAGCATTCAGAATAACACCCCTTTTCGACATTTCAGCGTTTCGGGGTTCGAAAAGTAGAGGAGGCAATGGATTGGGTCGCTACATTTCAAACTCTCGGTCACCGAAATCCCGATACAGCTAGGACCGTTGGGTCAAAAGAGAACCCTATTTCGGGTTTGGCAGAAGGAGGTGAAGACTCACGCCTGCTGCACGTTGTGCAGGTGGGGTTTTCGTGGAAGGACCTGTGGATCGGATTCGTGGGGTTCTAGTGAGTGCCTGAAAGAACTATTTTGGTTCTACGGATTCGAAGAAGATCGATCCTGTGCATATCTCGGCCTGGGGGAAAGGGGGTATGCATCAGTTTTGGAGATCCTTGGTTAGGTTTGACCTATTTTAGGAATTCGACAACCTGTCGAAGGTGGAGCGCAAGTCAAAGCGGAGATCATGGGATCTAGGAACCTTGTTTAGGGATTTTTGGGTTTTGGGATTATGTAACGGGTATGGGGATGTTGGCCCATGGGTTTACCCATGCTTAGGCCCTTTTGTAAAGTATAAATAGATAGCTAGGCGAAGCTAAGTGGCATTTTGGGTATGATGCTAAGTGCTAAGAAACTAGACCTATGTGTGGGATGTTTCTCTAAGTGCAAGTGATAGTTGTAAATGATTTGTGCATACTGTGTGAGGCTTGCAAGGCTAAGTGCAAGTGACTGTAAGAGATTGTGTAAAGGCTTTGTGTTGTAACCTAGCTCAGGGGAGGAGGATCTGGAGAAGTGTGCACAGATCTCCTGTCCTATGCGGAGTAGGATCTTGTGGCCATGTGCATGTAGATGATTGACATAAGACAATAAAGAGAAGAAGAGTTGGTGGACGTAGCCCTAGGTCAGGGGTGAACCACGTATATCCTGTGTTGTGGTTGGTTTGTGCATTATGGTTGTTTTATTGTTCATATGATTAATGCTTAGTATAATTATGTATGATTAGATGAATATGATATCTTAGTGCTTAATGATGTGAATAAGATGCTAGATCTGATCTGTTTCCTTGTGCTTAGTGCTAGAATGTGTTGGATCTTGTTGAATACTGCGTTGTGCTGTAATTAGGGTTTATCTGCGTTGTAAACAAATAATAAATACTAATGAACTATAACTGCTAAGTGCTCTGTTAAGGTGTTACAATCACATATATGTGTCCCAGCTAAGGTTGCAGACACTGGAGTCCTGAAACCACCCCTGCCTCTACCTCAGGTGAGACTTCATCTGCTTCGCAGGTGTTGCTGAAAGGGCCGATAGTTAGGGTTTTGTTGGTACGTTGTTGAAGTGTTGAACCTTGGGTCTGCCCATGTGCCAACAAATGGTTTCGTTGATGGGACCTGAAACTGTGATTGTCGGGAACTGAAAAGTGAAATCTCTATGCGTAGATCTGTTGCTTTAGTGCGCAGTACTCTTCTTGACTTACAAAGATCTGTACTTAGAGAGGAGGCAGATCTGAAGAAAAAAAAGGTAAGATCTGAAAAGATTTGTGCTCTGATAAAGGTAAAGTGAATTTTTTTTATTAAAGAGGTAATATCTGAAAGATTTGTTCTTTGTTAAAGGTAAGATAAGTGGAAATTTTTGTTTCGAAAGTATGGATCTAGGTATGTTTGATAAATTGTGTCCTAGTATGAAAATTAGGGCAAAACTAGATGAAAGAAGGTTTGATATGAGTAGATTTGATAGAAATAATGAAAGATATGTTATTCCTATGCATAGAAAGAATGTCTGGACTAACAAATGGATGTAAGATTCTAGGAATAATTTTTTACAGGTTAGCCACTTTGATCCTAGTGTGCAGTACTAGAAAGGTTGGGGATCATTTAAAAAAAAAAGAGGGTTAACTCTTTGTTACATTTGCAGAATATAGGGACATCTTGCTAAGGAATGCCCTGGTAGAAGACCTAGTTGTCTTTGTTGTAAAGCTATGGATCATGAAGTTCTGGATTTCCCTAGAATGATTGCTAAGGTTGAAAGAATGAATATGGAACAAGGAAACCATGAGAAAGACCAAGAGACTAAGGCCATGGTAGAACCACAGAAAGAAGTAGAAATTGTATTACTAAAGATGAAGGAAACCCTGAATGATCACAGAGATATCAACTTATCAGAGATCTTCAAAGAGAAAGAATGCATAGAAACAAGAATAAGAGACTTCGACATTGATTGTGTTCTAGATGAGGAAAAACAGGTGAATATCATAACAGAAAAAACTTGGGAAATTTTGGGAATGCCTGCTATGAGTCCTTCATTGGGAGGAATAGGATTATTTAGAGGAAAGTTGATAACCCTATGTGGAAGATTTACCCATATATCTATGAATGCTCATGGAAATTCGACAAAGGAAGAATTTGAGGTTGTTAAATTTATTAAGAGAAGTGCCCCATTTGCTATGTTACTAGGAAAAACCTGGATTGAGAAAGATCAGACCCGAAGAAAACAAGAGGAAGCCCTATAACAGAAAAAGCAAGAAATGAGAGACTTCATGACTAAGAGAATAACAGACTTATTGAAAGAACAAGACGACCAATCAAAGATACTGAGGACCAGAAATCTGGATGTCTAAGTTGAAATAACCCAGGAAGACTTAAAATATATGTCTGTACAGGAGAGTAGAGAACCTACCCCAGACAAAGAAGAAGTATTACTCTCTAACCCTATGAAAGAATCTCAACAATGCGAAGTTACTATGTTGGGTACAGATACGAATCAGGATGGAAAGAGGAATACCAAGATGTAGATCACAGGGAAGAAGGCTAGAAAGCTCAGTATGAAGAGAGCAAAGCTAGAAAATCTACAGGAGGTTCCAGAGGGGACTTCACGAAGGAATATTTGCAAAATAGGAACTTCGACGGGATATCAAAACAATGCAAAATGGCACTTTGCCATGGTGGAGAAATATAACCATTGGGAGGCATTATGACCGTTAAACCGATGCCCCCTGTTAGCGATTATTTTTGTCATTAGGCGCAGAAGCACCAGGTCTGTAGATTGCGCACGAAATGCCCAAGTGTAGTAGTGGAAGGACCAACTTTCCGGTTACAAGTCAAGTGAGCGGGCAAGGTTTGATGTCTACAGCCGAGATCCATCCACGAAGAGGATCAATGGTTATCGGGATCTCGGAGTTGCCAAGTTACCCGACATATAGCACCAAAGAAAGCCCTTATATTTCAAGGATGAATCTGGGCCGTTCGATCCAGCGACGCGTGGCGTAGGATCTAGTCACACCGATATATTGGTATTCGGGAGTTCATGGGGTGAGAGTTTTGTGTTGTTTAACATCGTGAAACCCCGAACCTCGATAGTGCTGAAAGAATAGAAGCTGGGGCCCGTGACATCACAAAGCATTTTCGACCGTCCATTCAAAGGGGACACCTGGCGACAAACTAAGCCATCTCGGCGTTTCACCCGTCGTGACTCCAAGGTGCAAAAAGCAACTCCGTTATGTCCCAATGCATGATATGCTGGGAGGGTCCCGTACCCGGGCCCACAAGGGTGTCGGGTGAGCTCAAGGCTGATAGATCTCAGAAGGACACGTGGTGCCAGATTAAGCCTTCTCGGCATATCGCTCATCGCGATTTCAATCAGAAAAGATTAGCCCGTTCATACTCACGAACGTCGAAAGCATTTGGTCACAGATCATGGTCACTTGGGAAGAAGAAGGAGCTACATAGAGAAGGCCAAAGGCGCCGATTTCAGTTGTAGAAGGGATCATCATGATCTCCAAGCGCCATCGGACCTGATCTTAATACTGTTGCTAGTATTGAAGTAAATGAAGGCAAGAGAGGGTGGTTGAAACCTCCCTTCGCTCATTAAATGAGAGGAATGGAGGGTCTGGCGAGCCGCCTGTTCGCAGAGGTCCTGCGTACCAATTCTCTCAACAAAGCCATGCCAAAGTCCTCGACTCGGTAGAGAAGGCTGCGCACGCTAGCCGAGCACTTCATGGTTCAGCTACCCTCCTTACAGGAGCCATGCGTAGTTAAGGTGGCATTTAAAGAAAGATATTGGTACGAGTTTGACTGAAGGGACACCAAGATTTGAGTGACTGTACATGCCTCTGTGAGGTGAATTTTCCTGGGTATATAGAATCAGTTTTTGTATTTTGAAAAGGGGGATCGATGGTAGAGCAAAGCTCCCAACTGTAAAGTTTCAACAACCGCTCTGGTTTCCTGGTTGTGCATCTGTATCTGAGATTTCTGGTTTTATGAAAAACATTTTCTTTACTCCGTCTATGTTTTCGTCTCATACCAGAGAGTTCATGATCGAATGATTCACATGAATTGTTACAGTTATGTTATGATAAAGGATTTGTCGTTGCATTATTGTATTCCCTGGNCAAGATGAAGTACCATCAAAGAACATTTTCCACATCCTGCCTCTAAAATTTATATTTTTCTTTGAAAATTCTATTTTTTGATTTTCTTCTTCTATACATTCTTCAAAAGCATCATCTATGGATAATATACAATTTCCTAGATCTTAATCAATAACATAGACTAGATAGTTATTAGGGTTTTGGGGGTCACTTATAGTATAAGCCAGTCTAGTGTCTCTGTACAATCGAGTAATCTATCCACCAAAAATTGGAATTGTAGCATACGTCATGTCTAACTGGACCGATCCTCCTAACTTAGCACCCCAAGACCTTGACAAAAGCATGCCATACTTGGCAGGAACATCAACAACAACCACATCCATAAGATTACTTTTCACAAGAACCTGAGCAAGATTTACAACTAAATCTTTAATCATACCCAGACACTTAACCTTTCTAGAATCATAAGAGTATAGATCTTGATAAGGTCTAATAATTTGAAGGCCCAATTTTTCCATGATAATATTAGGCATCAAATTATGCAAAGATTCTGAGTCTAACATTCAATTGTGCAGTAAATGATTGTGCATAGTCAGTGTAATATAGAAAGTATCAACAAAATATTTACTATTCTCAATGTGTGGTCCAAACATGATTGTAGGTTTCTCATCCTGCAAGTTGATAACATCGGCTTGACATTCAACATCAAAAAATTTTATTGCTTTTGTGATTTTCTTTTTATAGATCGAATTTCTAGAAAGTTCAACCAGAGGCATTGGAATTTTAATTTTATTCAGTTCGTTTTCTAGATTGAAAGTCCCAATTGATTTTTCAATTTCCCTAGTCTGAACTTCGGCTTCTTTATTTTCTAGCTTCTTAGTCTGTACTGCTTTTGTTTCAACTTGATTTATTTGGGAAGCTTGTGTTTCAGTTGATGGTTTTGTAATTGTTGCCTCATTTTCTTTGTTTCATGATAAAATATTTTTTGGTGGATTATATATATAAAAAATTCTCTTGGCCTCAAATCATATTTACAAAAACATCACCAAACATTTCTAGTTGGCATATGAAGGATTAGTAAGATTTGCCAAGGTTTCTACATCCTTAAAATAATCCTTGGTGAGGCTCAAGATCATCATCACTGAGGTTGTTTAGATCTTCATCTAATTCTTCCTAATCTTGCACCTCATCTCCTGTTGGCCCTTGACCAAGTTTTTGATGCAGGAGCATCACTCCACGTCATCAAGCGCTAGCACACCCAACGTGCATTCAATGGAAGGAGAGAGGCACAACCCTCTCATTTTTCAAAATTGGAAAATGAATTAAATGATTGTAAGGCTGGTAGAGCCAAAAGCCATGCATGTAGACAAGCTTTAGATAAAGGTTGCCTTAAATAGTTGTAAGGCTGAGATCTAGATCCGATTCGGACTAGACAACCATTCAATGAAATTGAATGTAAATTAATGAGAGTTGGTGAGGATGGAGGAAAGAGCTTGAGAAGCCCCTCTTTGTATCTGTAGAGGAGTCAGTAGAGAAATGTAGAATAGAGAAGAGAGGAGAGACGAGACTTTGTTGCAGTCCGAGCTCGAACACATTGTAATTAGACATTGATGTTAATACAAACGAAGCAGTTTTTCCTACATGTTGTTGTTCATGTGTTTATGAGTTCATGAATGAATGTATTTATGTGTGATGATATGTTGTAGATGTATGTTAGGTATGCATTTACAGGGATAGATAGATTTCCCTATCTGTGAGTTCTTTGATTTCAGGTTTGGGTTCTTTGTGGCTTCATGCAAGATAGTACATGACATAACGCTGCGGGCTCTGTAAGCCAGTGCATAGAGTGCACTTCTGAATTCTGCAGAATTTCAGACATAGACGTGCTAGGAGGGCACACCAGAGAAATTCATTGACTCAAAGAAGAAGCCTCAAGGTTGTTGAACACCTTGAAGGAGAAACTGTGTAGAGGAGAGCACAGAGAGGAGAAGCAAAATTGTTGTGAATTCTGTAAAGGCTCTGCCAGGAGGGCATTGAGCAAATGCACCAGATGCATTGAGCCAGTGCATAGAGTGCACTTCTGAATTCTGCGGAATTTGGATAGATTTGTGCCAAGAGGGTGCACTAGAGGAAGTATTAAACCCAGGGAGAAACCTCAAGGTTGTTGAACACCTTGGAGGTAAGACTGTGCAGAGGAAAGCACAGATATAACAGAATCATTGAGGGTTCTGTGGAAACTTTGCCAGGAGGGAATTGAGCAGTTGCATAGAGTGCATAGAAGAACTTTCTTTCGAGTTCTAAGATAAGGGAAGTGTCATGGGGAAGGCACTTAGAGGATTTATGAACATCCTATAGGCTCAACAAGGCATGCTTGAGCGGGAAGTTGCAGAGGAGGGAACTTCCACCCCTTCAAGGAGAGGAAGGGACAAAGACCGTTGAGGTTCGAGCAGTTGAAGCTCAAGCAGGAAGAAGACATGTGCCAGGAGTGCACCAGACTAATATTTAGGTGAAGTGGTGATAGACAGTTGTTGGAAGGCTCGTCAGGCACAAGGAGTGTGCAGAGGTGAGAACTTGTCTCAAAGTTCTTAAGCTTAGAAGAGATAGCACAATTGAGTGCAAGGACCCTGCAAGGAGTGCAGAGGTAGACAAAACCCTTTGGAGGGTTCAGAGTTTGAGAAGACCAGGAGGAGGAATGCCTCTTAGAATATAGGCAGGAGCCAAGGCTACAAGCTTCATAGCAGAGACAAAGTATGAGGCCTTTTGGAGCAATAAATCTTCCAAGGAAAAGGAAGAAGACCATGCTCAAGGTAGAGCACAGTTGTCGTTAGATCAGCTAGGGAGGCGAGATCTGGACCGTCGAATTTCACGTCCAAACAACAAGAGGAGAGAGTGTAGAAGATTGGATCTGGGTCGTCAGATCTAGCACAAAGTACCAATAGCCGTCGGATCCTGAACGAACTCATATTTCGGGAATTCAGGGATTGGTGTGACAAGAGATTTTGGAGTCACTGCATCGCGAACTTCTGGTTCATGAAATCCTGAAAATATCAGGAGCCGTTGATTTCCCTTTGGAGCAGAGTTCGACATTTCAGAATTTGACATTTCGGGAATTCCGATGACAAGGAGTCGGGACACTTTGGGTTAAAAACCCCAAAGTCGTGAAACGCAACGTGTCCTTGGAGCAGGGCTATGGTCACGGACAAATCATCCATTTCAGAGTTTGACATTTCGGCATTTCAGGGTCCAGGAGATCGAAGGACCAACAACTGTCTACAGCCGGAATTGCGGAATCATGAATTCCGAAATCCCAAAAAGCGGGTCATGGTCAGGTAGATTTCGACATTTCAGGGCCCGAAGATTCAAAAGACAAAGAACAGGGGGAGCACCTGCATCATGGTTTCCCGAATCGCGAAATCCAGTAGCGCTTTGTCAATTAAGCATTTTCGTCATTTTGAGACTCGGGTGTTTGAGAGGCCAGGAGTCGGGAGACGTGGAGTCCCGACTTGTGAAATCAAAAAATCACGAAAGCATTCAGAATAACACCCCTTTTCGACATTTCAGCGTTTCGGGGTTCGAAAAGTAGAGGAGGCAATGGATTGGGTCGCTACATTTCAAACTCTCGGTCACCGAAATCCCGATACAGCTAGGACCGTTGGGTCAAAAGAGAACCCTATTTCGGGTTTGGCAGAAGGAGGTGAAGACTCACGCCTGCTGCACGTTGTGCAGGTGGGGTTTTCGTGGAAGGACCTGTGGATCGGATTCGTGGGGTTCTAGTGAGTGCCTGAAAGAACTATTTTGGTTCTACGGATTCGAAGAAGATCGATCCTGTGCATATCTCGGCCTGGGGGAAAGGGGGTATGCATCAGTTTTGGAGATCCTTGGTTAGGTTTGACCTATTTTAGGAATTCGACAACCTGTCGAAGGTGGAGCGCAAGTCAAAGCGGAGATCATGGGATCTAGGAACCTTGTTTAGGGATTTTTGGGTTTTGGGATTATGTAACGGGTATGGGGATGTTGGCCCATGGGTTTACCCATGCTTAGGCCCTTTTGTAAAGTATAAATAGATAGCTAGGCGAAGCTAAGTGGCATTTTGGGTATGATGCTAAGTGCTAAGAAACTAGACCTATGTGTGGGATGTTTCTCTAAGTGCAAGTGATAGTTGTAAATGATTTGTGCATACTGTGTGAGGCTTGCAAGGCTAAGTGCAAGTGACTGTAAGAGATTGTGTAAAGGCTTTGTGTTGTAACCTAGCTCAGGGGAGGAGGATCTGGAGAAGTGTGCACAGATCTCCTGTCCTATGCGGAGTAGGATCTTGTGGCCATGTGCATGTAGATGATTGACATAAGACAATAAAGAGAAGAAGAGTTGGTGGACGTAGCCCTAGGTCAGGGGTGAACCACGTATATCCTGTGTTGTGGTTGGTTTGTGCATTATGGTTGTTTTATTGTTCATATGATTAATGCTTAGTATAATTATGTATGATTAGATGAATATGATATCTTAGTGCTTAATGATGTGAATAAGATGCTAGATCTGATCTGTTTCCTTGTGCTTAGTGCTAGAATGTGTTGGATCTTGTTGAATACTGCGTTGTGCTGTAATTAGGGTTTATCTGCGTTGTAAACAAATAATAAATACTAATGAACTATAACTGCTAAGTGCTCTGTTAAGGTGTTACAATCACATATATGTGTCCCAGCTAAGGTTGCAGACACTGGAGTCCTGAAACCACCCCTGCCTCTACCTCAGGTGAGACTTCATCTGCTTCGCAGGTGTTGCTGAAAGGGCCGATAGTTAGGGTTTTGTTGGTACGTTGTTGAAGTGTTGAACCTTGGGTCTGCCCATGTGCCAACAAATGGTTTCGTTGATGGGACCTGAAACTGTGATTGTCGGGAACTGAAAAGTGAAATCTCTATGCGTAGATCTGTTGCTTTAGTGCGCAGTACTCTTCTTGACTTACAAAGATCTGTACTTAGAGAGGAGGCAGATCTGAAGAAAAAAAAGGTAAGATCTGAAAAGATTTGTGCTCTGATAAAGGTAAAGTGAATTTTTTTTATTAAAGAGGTAATATCTGAAAGATTTGTTCTTTGTTAAAGGTAAGATAAGTGGAAATTTTTGTTTCGAAAGTATGGATCTAGGTATGTTTGATAAATTGTGTCCTAGTATGAAAATTAGGGCAAAACTAGATGAAAGAAGGTTTGATATGAGTAGATTTGATAGAAATAATGAAAGATATGTTATTCCTATGCATAGAAAGAATGTCTGGACTAACAAATGGATGTAAGATTCTAGGAATAATTTTTTACAGGTTAGCCACTTTGATCCTAGTGTGCAGTACTAGAAAGGTTGGGGATCATTTAAAAAAAAAAGAGGGTTAACTCTTTGTTACATTTGCAGAATATAGGGACATCTTGCTAAGGAATGCCCTGGTAGAAGACCTAGTTGTCTTTGTTGTAAAGCTATGGATCATGAAGTTCTGGATTTCCCTAGAATGATTGCTAAGGTTGAAAGAATGAATATGGAACAAGGAAACCATGAGAAAGACCAAGAGACTAAGGCCATGGTAGAACCACAGAAAGAAGTAGAAATTGTATTACTAAAGATGAAGGAAACCCTGAATGATCACAGAGATATCAACTTATCAGAGATCTTCAAAGAGAAAGAATGCATAGAAACAAGAATAAGAGACTTCGACATTGATTGTGTTCTAGATGAGGAAAAACAGGTGAATATCATAACAGAAAAAACTTGGGAAATTTTGGGAATGCCTGCTATGAGTCCTTCATTGGGAGGAATAGGATTATTTAGAGGAAAGTTGATAACCCTATGTGGAAGATTTACCCATATATCTATGAATGCTCATGGAAATTCGACAAAGGAAGAATTTGAGGTTGTTAAATTTATTAAGAGAAGTGCCCCATTTGCTATGTTACTAGGAAAAACCTGGATTGAGAAAGATCAGACCCGAAGAAAACAAGAGGAAGCCCTATAACAGAAAAAGCAAGAAATGAGAGACTTCATGACTAAGAGAATAACAGACTTATTGAAAGAACAAGACGACCAATCAAAGATACTGAGGACCAGAAATCTGGATGTCTAAGTTGAAATAACCCAGGAAGACTTAAAATATATGTCTGTACAGGAGAGTAGAGAACCTACCCCAGACAAAGAAGAAGTATTACTCTCTAACCCTATGAAAGAATCTCAACAATGCGAAGTTACTATGTTGGGTACAGATACGAATCAGGATGGAAAGAGGAATACCAAGATGTAGATCACAGGGAAGAAGGCTAGAAAGCTCAGTATGAAGAGAGCAAAGCTAGAAAATCTACAGGAGGTTCCAGAGGGGACTTCACGAAGGAATATTTGCAAAATAGGAACTTCGACGGGATATCAAAACAATGCAAAATGGCACTTTGCCATGGTGGAGAAATATAACCATTGGGAGGCATTATGACCGTTAAACCGATGCCCCCTGTTAGCGATTATTTTTGTCATTAGGCGCAGAAGCACCAGGTCTGTAGATTGCGCACGAAATGCCCAAGTGTAGTAGTGGAAGGACCAACTTTCCGGTTACAAGTCAAGTGAGCGGGCAAGGTTTGATGTCTACAGCCGAGATCCATCCACGAAGAGGATCAACGGTTATCGGGATCTCGGAGTTGCCAAGTTACCCGACATATAGCACCAAAGAAAGCCCTTATATTTCAAGGATGAATCTGGGCCGTTCGATCCAGTGACGCGTGGCGTAGGATCTAGTCACACCGGTATATTGGTATTCGGGAGTTCATGGGGTGAGAGTTTTGTGTTGTTTAACATCGTGAAACCCCGAACCTCGATAGTGATGAAAGAATAGAAGCTGGGGCCCGTGACATCACAAAGCATTTTCGGCCGTCCATTCAAAGGGGACACCTGGCGACAAAGTAAGCCATCTCGGCGTTTCACCCGTCGTGACTCCAAGGTGCAAAAAGCAACTCCGTTATGTCCCAATGCATGAGATGCCGGGAGGGTCCTGTACCCGGGCCCACAAGGGTGTCGGGTGAGCTCAAGGCCGATAGATCTCAGAAGGACACGTGGTGCCAGATTAAGCCTTCTCAGCATATCGCTCATCATGATTTCAATCAGAAAATATTAGCCCGTTCATACTCGCGAACGTCGAAAGCATTTGGTCACAGCTCATGGTCACTTGGGAAGAAGAAGGAGCTACATAGAGAAGGCCAAAGGCGCCGATTTTAGTTGTAGAAGGGATCATCATGATCTCCAAGCGCCATCGGACCTGATCTTAATACTGTTTCTAGTATTGAAGTAAATGAAGGCAAGAGAGGGTGGTTGAAACCTCCCTTCGCTCATTAAATGAGAGGAATGGAGGGTATGGCGAGTCACCTGTTCGCAGAGGTCCTGCGTACCAATTCTCTCAACAAAGCCATGCCAAAGTCCTCGACTCGACAGAGAAGGCTGCGCACGCTAGCCGAGCACTTCATGGTTCAGCTACCCTCCTTACAGGAGCCATGCGTAGTTAAGGTGGCATTTAAAGAAATATATTGGTACGAGTTTGACTGAAGGGACACCAAGATTTGAGCGACTGTACATGCCTCTGTGAGGTGAATTTTCCTGGGTATATAGAATCAGTTTTTGTATTTTGAAAAGGGGGATCGATGGTAGAGCAAAGCTCCCAACTGTAAAGTTTCAACAACCGCTCTGGTTTCCTGGTTGTGCATCTGTATCTGAGATTTCTGGTTTTATGAAAAACATTTTCTTTACTCCGTCTATGTTTTCGTCTCATACCAGAGAGTTCATGATCGAATGATTCACATGAATTGTTACAGTTATGTTATGATAAAGGATTTGTCGTTGCATTATTGTATTCCCTGGTCTTCTATGTTTGAATATAAGAGAATCTTGTGTTTGGACGCTTGCTTCTTTAGTCTGTTATGAACCTGATGTTTATGATAGACCCTCGCACTCTTCTCATACAAGTCTTCCCCCTACTCACCCTTATTTCAACTCACTGTTTGAAGTTTATCTAAGACCTCACTTGCTCATGCATGCCTGGCCTAGTTTCAGAGTTGAGACGATATTGTTCTGAGTTTACTTCCATCTGATCATCCCTTTATAA
>JZKD02S0117275.1:330806-359342 GCA_000966675.3 Picea glauca | reverse complement strand
TGCCAGGTCCTTCCTTTATTATTATCCAGCAAATGAAGGGATACAACCTATAGCAAAACCCATTGTAACTTCCTCTTCTTTCTCTCACAGTCTCCTCTCTCAGAATACAATACTCTCCATAATGCATAGCTACAATAGATTTCCCTCATAAAAGAGGGTTGCCTTCTAGGGAAAAAAACCCTAACATAATTTCTACCATTAGATCTGTGACCTTATAATGAACGGTCCGTATTTACAATGAAATTAAAATATACATTTACAAGGCAATTTTTCCTTCGGGGGGATATGCCCCTCAGACCCCGCAGAGGGGGTACCCCCCCTCTGCACTCCCCCGCGTGGAAGAGTGTACATGCTTCTTGGGTGTAAAGTCTTCATGGGGCATAAACACGACTGAAATCAAGGACCTTTGAATCAGGAACATAATCAGGCTCCAAAACCAACATTCTCAACACCAAAATGCCCTACAACCTTGGAGGTGTGAGCCTCTCTGATAAGTTGAATTCATTCACCTTTAGGGGCACATAACGTGTCAAGATTGTAGATTAAATCATTCTGGAAATGATAGTCATCCTTTCCATCACCTTCTTCTTTATTAATTTATCCCCGAATCTATTGAAACAACTCCTTGAAGTCCTCATATTTTGTCCATGCCTCTTTGTATGCATTATTAAAAGGCTCCATGTGCATTAGAGTTCCCAAAGATGTAATCTTGGATGTGGATGGACGTGAAAGAATTTCTACCAACGTATTTGTGATACCCTTCTTATACTTGATGAATAGATGAAATTGTTTTAAGAACCCCATCCACTTGTAATGTTTGTTTTGTTGTATCTTACTCTAGGCCTACAAATACTGTAGTGGCCGATGATCTATGTGAATGATGGTCTCCTTTCCCATCATATAGTTCTTCCACTTTTTGATAGCTTGTACCAAGGAATATGTCTTCTTGTCATAGGTAGGGTAGTTGAGAACCACCCCATGAAATACTTCATAATGATAGCAGATGGGCCTTCCTTCCTACATCAAAATTTCTCCCATGGAATACCCACTTTCATCTATCTCCACTTCGAGGCTCTTATGAAAATTTGGTAGTGCGAGCATTGGTGTTTGACTGATCTTGATTTTCATCTCATCAAATGAATTTCGTTGATTCTTCCCCCACTAGAAACTCTTACCACTAGTTGTTATGGTGTCGAGTGGTGCAACTACCACTAAAAATGAAGCAATGAACTTATGCAAGTATTTTTTTTCCCCAACAAAACTTCTAACTTCAGTGAAATTTGTAGGAACTTCCCATTTCATGATGGATTCCATCTTTGTGGGATCTATATTGAGCTCTCATCCACCAATAAAATACCCCAAATATACCAAAGACTACTAAGAAAACTCACATTTCTTGAGATTAGCTAGTAGCTGGTGCTTTTTCAAAGTTTCTAACACCTGCATAAGATGTGATATGTGCTCCTCCCAACTAGCAGTATAAACCAATATATCATCGAAATAAACAATACAAAATGAATATATATAAGGGTGTAAAACATCATTCATTAGTAACATAAATGTAGTTGGTGTGTTGCATAAACAAAATGGCATAACCAACCACTCATACAAACCTAGCCTTTTCTTGAAGGAATTCTTCCAGGTATCTTCTTTTTTGACTTGTACCTGGTGATATCCTGATTTCAAATCCATCTTATTGAAGTACTTGGCATGTTGCAACTGGTCCAACAAATCATCAATCCTAGGTAGAGGGTACTTATTCTTCAATGTAATCTTGTTCAATTCCCTGTAATCGATACACATTCTCCAAGTCCCATCCTTCTTGGGAAAAATTATTATGGGTGACCCCACAAGGTGAGGTACTTGGTCAAATCACACCCTACTCCAACAATTGTTGCAACTTCTTCTTCACTTCATTCTCCTCTAGAAAAAATTGTCTATACATCCCAATATTTGGCAATGGGTAGTCTAGCGATAACTATGTTTCGTACTCCACATCCCTCTTGGGTACTATCCCTTTAGTCTCCTTGAGCACTCTCCTCTGTATTCCTACAAAAATTTCTCCAAATGATGTTTCTACTCTTGAGTACACCCTCCTAGGATATCTTCACTCTCATTGACTCATCATCACATTGAATTTCTCTTATGAAAAGCAAAGCATATTTCTTACTAGAATGAATCAACTTCTTGGCTTGGTTGGCACTTACCAATGAGATATTTGGCTTTCCTTTATGTGCGTTAATGATGTAGGACTTCCCATCCTTGATCATACGGTACTGGTATTCTATGCACATGAATATTTCATCCCTCATATACAGGTAGGGGATTCCAAGCACTACTTCACATACATCAAGGGGTACTACATCCAATTCCACTTCATTAATAAAATCATCACTTACAAAAAATTTAATCTTGCACTATTTCGTTACCTTTATCTCTGCATATTTGTTTACCCAAACCAATGGATAGGGGCTAGGATGATCGTGAACCTCCAATCCAATCTTGTTGACCAGATCAAATGATATGATATTATCCTATGAACCAGAGTGAAACACAACATCTATCTTGGTCTTCTTGACCCGAATCTTGATGTGGAAGAGCTTGGTCATACCCTTCTCTTCCTGGTGATGAAATATACTCAGATTCACCTCCTTCTGCATATATGTGCATAAAATATTTTCATCTACATCTGAGCTACTCTCAACTTGATTTCTGTAATCTGTGGCTAGAAGGTTCTTTTCCTTTCTGTCCTTATTGAAGTTCTTCAGGTTCAGCTCTAGATGTAGTTTCTAGAGTTTTTCCTTGGTGTGGCCATAAATGTTGTAGTGATTGCAATGGTTGTTGCGATATTTGCACTGATTTGTATTCATTGTTCTTTTCTTATATTTCCCCCCTTTTCATGTCTTGTTCCCCTCCTTGGAACCTTCCTAGTGTTGTTTCTTCTTTGAACCACTTGGCTTCCCCTTCTTTTCACCTAGGTTTTCTAGGTATTGTGCCTATACACATGCCTAATCCATTTTCCTTCGATTGAAGAGCATCACCTGCTTTCATATATTACTATATAAACCCCCTAGATACTATAGGAGTACATTTGGGTTCTTGGGAGAGATACCCAACATTATGTCAATATTTCTGAACTTAGTGGTGTACTCTTATACACTCTACCCCTGCCTTTGCTTGAAGTAGTGCCATCAGATCCATTGGTCCTCTACATACTCGATAGGGTAGAATTGGGACTTGATGAGGGTTTCAAAGTCCTCCCACCTAGTTATTGGAAGATCACCTTCCAACCTAAGTTTTTTTGATGTGGATTTACCACTAGGTTAAAACATGGCCCTCTAATTTCAATCTAGCAAATGAAATCCTCTACCCTTCATCTATATGATGAATGCTAAAACAAAATTCTATTTTTTGCAAGAAATGATTTATTTTTAATGCATCGATCTCACTTTGGTAGGGCTTTATGACCACTTTTGCTTCCATATTGAACAAGGACTGTGAAGGGTTAACGACACTCAAACTTAGTTGTTCTTTCTTAGATTATTTGCACAACTCCTTTGTTGAGTCTTCTCGATCTCCTGATTTCCCATCCAATCCAATATCTAAGTTATATCCTCCATCATCTCTAAACAATCTGAGCTTGATTGCTAGAGATTCCATGATGAGGTTGTTAGAAAAGTGGGTGTGCTCGTTTAACCATAGACAATATAACAATATTGTCACCCAACCATAAGCACAAATTCCACCCCCAAGCACCTTGACCTTGACAGAGAGAAGAATTTCGATAGAAAATCAATATCCAACCAAGGGTAATGCACCAAGCAAAGATAACCAAGACTGATCAGAAAGTCCAACCCAGAAAGATCGAAATTATAGGTTGCAGTAATTGCAGCTGCAACTACTCTCCAGACTTGCACACTACTAAATTTATGCAGTTGTGAGTTGTGTATGCCAAATGAGCTCTGGAGCCCTTTATTTTTACTTCTCTCTTTAGGTTATCTGGGCCAACTTCTATTCCTGGAGGCTAAAGACTTAATATAAAATATTCTCTTTAGCCGACTTCTCTTCTAGGGTTATGTCCAAGTCTTTTAGGGTTCTTCTTTCTTCCTGGAATATTCTAATCTCACCAAAGGTCATAAGTGGAGGTTAATACCTCCCTCAACTACCATAATATCAACACTCCCTCCTAGCTAGGGAGGTATAAAAGGAAATGGTATTGAGCACAAACAAACCATTAAACTGGTAGCATCATCATAGTCACACATATTATCTCATGATCAAATCATGAGCACCATCATCATTATCCAACTGGATAATCTCCATGACAATCAGTACAATGTCATCTGATAGAACACAACTGTGTCTATTAATAGTAGTATACAACTACTATCCAGTGGTACACAAGCACTCTCAATAGCAAACTACTTCTAACCAATGACACACAGTCACTATCAGTGGATCACATCCACCATAGTAGTATACAACTACTGTCCAGAGACATAGAGTCTCTATAACAATCATATCATCTGATATCAATATGCATAAAAAATATCATGATACAAAATGAGTCATGTGGGCCATTCTTCCACTCACATCTATGATATTTGAAAGAGCATCTTCCCTAAGAAGGTAAAACATCATCCATGGGTTGTCTGGATTATTCTTATCAAGCATAGAAGAATAATTGTCCTTGATTTATGAGCCTGGAACATTCACCTAACTGGGCCATTCCTTCATAACTAATCATAGTGCAACCTGGAGAGAATGAGTCTGCCCTAGGGAATTCATGTCCCCGATTGTTGAACCTGGACCATTCATCTAACTGGGTCATTCCTCCAGCACTAATCATAGTGAAACCTGGAGAGAATGAGTCTGCCCTAGGGAATGACTATCTGGACCATTTCCTAAGGAAATGATTGTCCTTCACCAACCTCCAAAATAGACCATTATTCGAAACTTCTCACAACTGTGAACTTTGAAAGAATGACTACCCGACGAGGCAAACCATTCTACTTGACCACTACTCAGAGTGACTGCCAAGATGAATGACTATCCTAGACCATTCCGCCACACTGGCCACAAGGGGAATCATTTTCTATGGTACATCAACAATCTATCGGTCCATTTTCATTATGAAAATAACTGTCCAATCTAGACCATTTTCTGAACTGGAAAATTCTTGTTCGTCAGAAATATCAAACCACTTTTCGAACTGGAAAGGAACTTCTAAACCTAGAATATTTTCCAAACTGGAAAATGACATCCCATGAATCAATCATATATATAATTTCTCCCTCCAAACCTCGGGATCCATCTCTTCCCTTTCCTCTAAGGGAGTTATCTCCACTAGCCCCATCTTATCCCTTAAGTACGCAAACTTTATCCTGGACAAAGGCTTTGTCAAAATGTCTGCTACCTGATCATTTGTGGAGATATATTGGAGTTTCACTTCTCCTTCCTGAACTTTATCATGAATAAAGTAGTATTTTATCTCAATATGTTTCGACCGATCATGAAACACTGGGTGTTATGATATCCTTATACAACTTTGATTGTCACAGTATATTATGGTCAAATATGATACCTGATCAAATAATCCTGAAATCAACTTCCTCGGCCATACTGATTCGTTACATGCCTCACATGTTGCAATATATTATTCTTTTGTTGTGCTAAGTGCGACTGAGATTTGTTTCCTACTGGCCCATGATATCATAGTAGAGCCCAAGCTGAAACACATCCCTGAAGTACTCCTTATGTCTTTTGCACTTCCTACCCAATTTGAATATGTGAATTCATGAAGTTGTATATCACTAGATGAGGTGTATCTTAAACCATAGTTTAGCATCCCAAAAATATATCTTAGACCATGCTTTGCAACTATCCAATGCTCATGTATGGGTTCCACCTAGAACTGGATTAAGGTGTTTACAACAAAGAAAATATCTGGTCGAGTATTTACTAGATACATCAATGGCCTAATCAATTGCCGATATAGGGACGGGTCTACTGGATCAGAATATACGTCTCTTACTTTTTGTATATCTGTGGTCATAGGAGTGGTCATGGATTTTCAATCCATCATTCCAAATTTCTGAAGAATCTTCACTGCATGTTTTCCTTGTCCAAGGAAGACTTCACCACACTTCTGCCATACTTCTACTCCCAAGTAATAGTGCATGAGACCAAGATCTTTCATATCGAACTCAAAATCTAGTTCCTTCTTACATTGGGTGATGAGAGACTCTACACCTATCAAGAATAAGTCACCAACATATAGCAGTAGAATCACAAGTGCATTGTTCACAACTTTGTAGTAGATATTTGGATCTGCATGACTCTTAGAGAAACCAAGTCTTATTAAGTAGCTATATATTATGGAATACCAAGCTCTTGGAGCTTGCTTGAGTCCATACATGGATTTATTTAATCTGCAAGCATGCATATATTTGGAATGTACTTCAAATCCTTGAGGTTGTTCAATGTATACTTCTTCTTTAATTGCTCCATTGAGGAAAGTTATCTTTACATCCATCTGATGTAGACTTCATCCCATGGAGGCAAAAAGAGATATAATGGCTCTAATAGAAGTATATTTGGCAACAAAAGAAAAGGTTTCGTCATAATATTATCCCTCCTTCCAGGAGAAACCTCTATCTATAAACCTTGCCTTGTATTTTTTCCATGCTTTCGTCTGCTGCATGTTTGATTTTATAGACCCATTTTGAAGTTACAACTCATTTTTATTTGGGTCTAGGCACAATTTCCCATACATCATTTTTCATGGTGGATTGGTGTTCTTCTGTCATGGCTTCTTTCCATTGTTTCTTCTGAGTATCTTCTTCAAATGTGGTGGGTTCTTCATTTATAAGCTTTGTCATACATGTTGCATAGCTAGAGAATCTTTTGGTATTTTTGATTTCTCTGAAGGTGCCACTTGGGGCTTTGAGTCTTTCTCCTTCTTGTATATTAGCTTCAAGCCAAGATGGACATTTTCTAGTTTTGGGTACAATGACTGATTCAATAGTTTCACATGGTTGCTTCGGATGATCAAGTTGTTCTAGTTCTTCATTCTGACTTTCAGGAAGATAGGTGATTTCTTCTTTAATTTCTTCATATTCTTCAACTTATATGGATTCTTCTATAGATTTCTTGAAATCCATATTCTCATTGAAGGTCACGTACCTTCTGACTTCAACCTTATGTTGTTCTGCGATATAGATTCTGTAGGCTTTGGATGATTCACTATATCGAACAAAATTTCCCTTCTTTCCTAAGGGTTCTAGTTTCTTCCTTTTATCCTTGTAGATATGAATGTAAAAAGGGCACCCAAAGATTCTTAAGTGTTCCACATTGGATTTCTTTCCTGAGAAGGATTCTTCTGAAGTCATATCCTTCAATATGTGGTGGGAACTTCTGTTATGAACATATATTTTTGTCATGTCTGCTTCTCCCCATAAATACATGGAAAAACCTTGATCATTCATTATTTCCTTCACGGTTTCCTCAACAAATCTATTCTTCCTTTCTGCTACACCATTTTGTTGAGTATTATGAGGAACGGTTAGCTCCCTCCTAATCCCTGTTGATTTGAAAAAGACAACAAATTCCTTGGATGTGTATTCTCCTCCATTACCTATTCTCAAATTCTTGATTTTATTTCTTGTGAGGTTTTCTATTTCCACTTTGAATTCTTGAGACTTGCTGAAAACTTCATCCTTTGTCTTAAGGAGATATAACCAAGTATTTCTTGAGTAATCGTCTATGAAGATTACATAATAAAGGGAACCTCCTAGAGATTTGACTTCCATCAGACCGCAAACATCTAAATGTATTAGATCTAGGATTTCCTTAGATCTATTATTGTTCCTTGCGAATGGCTTCTTAACATTTTTACCAAGAGCAGATCCTCTGCAAATTCCTTCATGTGTAGATTTTAATTTTGGTATTCCTTCAACCATCTTCTTGAGGAAAGGTAATGCTTGATAGTTAATATGAGCATACTTTCTATGCCAAAGTTCATTGGGATTGAATTCATCATGTACAAGAGATTCATCATTACGTTCTAGTAGTTTGTATAGTCTTCCTTCACAATTTCCAATAACTCTAGCATTCTCTATGCTAGAGTCTCTAGACCAAGATAGTACTTCACCATCTACAAATGTTATTCTATTTCCTTTGTATTCTAGTCAAGATATAGATACACGATTTTTTTCTAAACCAGGTACATATAAGACATTTCTCAAATGAACATTGTTACCTATTTTCAATTTGATGGATTCTTGACCAATTCCTTCGACTGGATAGGTGTTCTTATCTCCAAGTTCTACCTTGTAGGATGTCTTCTTTTCATTTAGATTGGAGAGTCTGACCTGGTCTCCTATCATGTGCTTGGAAGCTCCACTGTCAATTATCCACATGTCATATTCAAGAGTTCTTGTAAGAGTTGAGTAGTGTAGATGATCCATCTTTTCATTCATGATTTCTGTTGACTGATAGCTGGTCAAACATTGACTTTGACCCAAAATCACAACCTTGACGTTTTTGTATTCTGAGAGTGCCAATAGGTGCGCTAGACTAAGGCATACTATAATATTCTCTCATTGAGTAAGGTGTTCCATCATAAGGTGTTTGGCAAGAGGTTTTAGGGTTTTGCAACTACACCTACTAGTAACCCTAGCGACAATGCTTCTGTAATTGCACCTGCTAGAAACCCTAGCGGAAATTCTTCAACGAGCCTGATAACATTATGGATTAGCTTCCTTCTAGTAGTTAGACTGAATGAAGGAGGTGTGCGCTATCATAAAAGTGGGTGTGCTTGTTTAACCATAGACAATATAGTAATATTGTCACCCAACCATAAGCACAAATGCCACCCCTGAGCACCTTGACCTTGACAGAGAGAATAATTCCAGTAGAAAATCAATAGGAAATCAAGGCTAATGCACCAAAAAAAGATTACCAAGATTGATAAGAAATTCCAACCATAAATACTGAAATTACAGGTTGCAGTAATTGCAGCTGCAACTGCTCTCCATACTTGCGCACTACTAAATTTCTACAGTTTTGAGTTGTGCATGACAAATGAGTTGTGGTGCCCTATATTTATACTGCTCTCTTTAGGCTTTCTGGGCCAACTTCTCTTTCTGGAGGCTAAAGAATCAATATAAAATATTCTCTTTTTTTAGCTAGACATGGGATACCCATATTTAACATGTGAAAATTATGCATGACCTTCTCCACACTCATCAATTGTAAGTAAAGTATAAGAAATCATATTTTGTCTAGAATTCTATCTCATAATTGGGGTTTATTATTGCTCAATGTTTGTTGTCAAATGTGAGTTGGTGGCTTCACTCAATGACCAGCTGCCACTTCAATATATTCCCTCAAAGTTTTCCTTGGTGGTCTCATTTACTGTTGGAAATTCGTGCAACACTACTCTCACCTTATTTATGCCGTGCATAATCTCTAATGCCAATCTCTAAGTTGGCCCTTGTCCTAATTATCCTAGTTTAGGAACTACACTAGGCGCTTTGTGCGTTGACTCTTGTGCCCCAAAGAGATTACGTTGATGCCCAAATTTGGTGATAAAGTCGACGTGGATTGCATCGAATTTAGCGTCGACTGGTGGTTCAACAACAACAACAAAAAAATCCCACAAGCCAGAATGCAAACTCATTTTCAAAATATAAGGGTGCGACCAAAGCATAGGTTTGGGTTTATTGAGGTTGAACAGAGGTGAAACTTGCCAAAAATGAGGTGGAATAGAGCTGGACAGAGCTGAGATCAAAATAAAACGAGATGAGACAAAGGTAAAATGATTTGAGCTTAGATTGAACTAAAATTTTGTTGGAACCTTTTTATTTTCCCAAGTTTGTTTGTGATCATTTCTTCTTGAATGAAGTTGCTAGATAGTACACAAAATGGAGTAATTTTATTTTTCATAAGAATAAAAAGTGATTCCTGACCATGCCTATCTAATTTGATGGATTTTTTGTGAAATATATAATATAGTTGATTGATAACACTGGAATTTTGGATTCATTTAAACTAATAGAGGCTAATGTTTTTCCAGGAACCAAGAAGAGGAAAAAAACACAAGAAGGGAGAAGAAATAAGCACCCTCGAAAATCGTTACCAAATTGTGACCTAGTGGACTTGTCCAACTCATGACAGAAGGGATTTTCCCTAGCTCGCTTAAAATTTCAAGCACAGGGAAGGAAGCAGAATCTAGCCACAATGAGGCAAGTCATTGTCAATTTATAGATTTCTAATTGTCTCATTTTTTTTTCAATTTTTTGTTTTTTATTCAAAAATTTAAAACAAAAAAAATATGTTATATATCTATGGATATGAGACTAACCAGGAGAAATATGTCTTGGCTTCGATATTGGGGATGGATTTCGTTAAAATACTTTAGGTTGTGGACTTGAAAACACTTACAAGATGCATAGAAAACCGATCTTCTAACACCCCTAAAACATTGCAAGAAAATCAACCATGTCAAATGGAATCAATTGATTCCCCAACCACTCCTAGATTGAGAAGAAGATCAAGGAGGAAATCATTGAAGATAAACTCTAATAATTTGGAACAGAGATCAGAGAACTCCAATATTGAAGCCACTCATAGAACCCAAACTTCTTCCACCATGCCATGTTTTGGATCTTGCATTGGTACCTATAATACAAGGATAGAATACAACATGGTTTCAGAAGAAATCCAAATGTCAAATGCTAGGAAGGTTTTTGTGAACAGGTTGAAGGAATCATTCCTTCAATGGTTCAAAGACAATATCATTTTTTTGTTCTCAAAGATACCAATGCACCTGCAAAAAGTTGTAATTCACGACATGGATTTTGAATTTGGTGTAGGTTGATCAATAAAAAAGGTGAAAAGATAAATGTCTCAAAATTTCAAGAGATTCAGGTGCAGCCAAACAAAGAAGATATAAAAACTCTCGCTCGAGCAAAGGCTCAAAAAAAGGCCAATTAATGTCAGTTTAAAAGTATGGAAAGAACTTGTAAAATCATATGAGAAGTCAGATTCACGGAGGAACTTTGCTGAGGAGAGTACCCAGGTATTTTAATTTTCTCATAATATTATATCAAATTTCTTAAACAATTTTTATATTTTATTTGTGCATAGTTATATTTACTTAGTGTATGTTTCAGGACAAGGCCTCCAAAGCTAGGCTTGCAAAATTTCGTGCCACACATCACAGTGGCCAAAACGGTCTATAGGCCTTCATCTGCATGTTTGTAAGTATATTTATTATGTGAAATGATATTTCTTTTATTTCCTAGAAAAAAGTAAATGATTACATATTTATTAGTTTAACTAGTCCATTTTCCATGCTTTGACAGGAGGACAAATATGGTCGACATCCTACACATTTTGAAAAAAAAATGTTACAAAACAAAAAGTGGACCGACTTAGTAATATGGATGGAGAACGAGGTATCAATAGTATTGAAGGATCCCTTGCCTTGTTTTTTCCCTAGTTTTTGTCGATGGATCCCCGTTTGGGCATCTATTACCTTTATTTCCTTTGAATTTTATAAACTTGTGGAATGTTCCTTGCAATTTATGGAGTTTGGAAATACTAACCCTTGTTTTGTGTCTCTTGATAACAAACAAAGTTTTCCTAGCAGGGATTTTCCCCTTTCGTTTAATTTATTTATATTTTCCTACTTTTTGGATAAGTTGGATTCTCATCCAAAATTCATAAGGCCTTCTCTCCCTTGGATCATGAATTGGATGTGAATAGTAAAAAATGTGGTAACCATGCTTTGATTATATAGGGATTTTTTTTTCAATGTGGGAGAAAAATGGAGCACAAAAAACTTGAACTTTCATGTTACTCTACCCTATGATGGTTTTTTGAAGGTGCTCTAACCTTTTATGGTGGTTTTTTCTTCCTTCCCATCTCTTTTTCCAACTTGAATTTAATTTCTTTAATTGGTCTCCTCCTTTACACTTGGCCCTTACCAACATTGACTTGTTGCATTAAAATAGTTGTTCCAATGCTAATATCACTATAGAACTTTATCAGATGGAACCACAAAAGGTTAACAAAGAGTGTTGACATTGACTACCTTGTTTGATATGTAGGCCATATCCATTTCATTAAATTAGTCTAGTGGAGTGCCCCTCGACTTGAGTTATCCTTTTTCATTATTAATAGACTTGGCTCTAAATAGTCTCGATTCTCCTTGATGGGTCTCATGTGTGATTTCTTCATTTCGAACATATCACACCACCCACATAATAGGGTGTTTTTTTCCAAATATCATGAATTTTCCTATTCAAACATTTTAAATTTATATATATATTTAATTGTTTCTTTTAGTTTAGTATTATTTTACTTGCTTCGAACCCTCAAGTCCTCTCACTAGGATCTCTTTCCTCCCTTTATGGACACTCTTGTCTGAATTTATATTGATTTTTTATGTTTCACAAGAGAATCTATCGAAAAATAAAAGATCTTTGAAACAACTCAATCAAAGATCCAAAAATGTCATCCTCTTTGCAATATGATAGATGGAATGATCCTTCATTGAATCAATGTTGATTCTCTTTTCCTTGTCCTTGTTATGTTTAGCATCTAATTATGTTGGATTGACAAGTTTTAGAACCACTTTCATGACATGCTCTAAAAGATTCACTTCCTCCATTAGAATTTGCAACCTAAGCTTCTGAAGATAAAAATTGGAATATCATTCCAACGTGTCAAACCCTCTAATACTAAGAGTCATATTACACATTATGAATTGATACTATGAAAAATCAACAATAAATGAAGTAGACACTACCTTTCAAAGAGTATTAGTTCTTCTCCCAAGAAAACTTCATAATATGTATAGGAGACGAAGTTAAAGTACATATTTTTGGATTCTTACTATAGGCTAGTACAACCCTCCGAGCTCTCCAAAACCATATCCAAATAAAAGAACAAAATCCCTAGCTCCAACGAAGAGACTCCAATAATATAAGATCACACTAACAATTCCTCCTTGGCCTCATGCAAGGCATATCCTTTTCTCTTCCTCCTTGGCCTCATGCAAGGCATCTCTTTTTCTCTTCCTCCTTGGCCTCATGCAAGGCATCTCCTTTTCTCTTCCTCCTCATTAGGTACAACCCTAGGGTTTGTCATCAAAGAGTAGAAACCCTAAAACCTTAGACTTCAATAATGCTCATGAAACCCTAGTGCCTGAAACGAGTGAAAAAGTAAAAAATAGAATGAATAAAGGAGAAAAAGAGAATATCGTTGCTCCTCCTGCATATATAAATCAATTGTAAATAAGAATAAGCATATTATTATCAATGATATCATCTTATCAAATTTCTAACTCACAATAATAGACCCAAGCATCTTACAAGAGAAATCTCCCAACAATGGACATGTTCTTTAAAAATCATAACTTCTTCTAGGTTTTCCTCGTGAACATGAGTGTTGTTGGCCCTTGGTTACGTAACGAAGTGAATATTGAGGAAGAAAGGTGAAGCACGAACTGCACGGAAGGCACATAAACTAAGGAAGGGTCAAAGTGGGAAAAGAGGTAGAAAAGAAGGAGAAAAGAAAGGAAAATCTAGTTGTTGGAAGAGAAGATCGAGGAAGATAAAGCAGTAAGGAAAGTGGATGATGGACAAATCAGCAAGCGGAAGAAGACATCAACGAGTTCTTTGGAGAACCTCATGGAAAAGAAGGAAAGATGGGATGGAAAAGACCTTAAAGCATGGGTCAAGTGGACCTACGGTTTTTGGCACCTAGGGTTTTGATACCTAGACTGTGGTCATGTTATGTATAAATAAAGGTCGGGGAGAGTCGAGGGGGGTTGCTCGATAATTGATTTTTATTAATTGATATTACTGTTGTTGAGAATGATATTTAGTCTGTATTGTAAGATCTTCAGTTGGGTGCGAAGATCAACCCTACAGCTGGATGCGCAGGAAGGGAAGAGAGGAAGAGAGAGAGAGAGATCTACAGCTAAGTGTGCAGATAGAACTATATGTTTTCATATAATATATCAAGAAACAAAGTTCTATGGACGTATCCCTATGGAGAGGGTGAACCACATATGTATTGTTGTTCTTTGTGATTGATTCTATGTTATTGGCCATCCAATATATTTTTATTGCATTATTGTGTTAGATCATAGATATAAACCGCGAAGTAAGATTAGGAAGGGTAAGGAATATCTAGATTGTTGTGTGTTGTTGTCCTAGATCCACTTTGCATTTCCTCTGGTTGTAGACACATGTGTCATGCAACCCACTATTGCTACTTCGGGTGAGACTGCATCTACTTTGCAAGTGTTTCCAAAAGGGACAGTAGTTAGGGTTTGTTGGTGCGTTGTTAGAGTTCAACCCTGGGTCTTCCCCTGTTCCAACAAATGGTTTCGTTGTCGGGACTGAGATCTTCTTGAGGGAATTTCAAGGTGGTTCCCATCGAAGAAAAAAATTTAGAAGTGGATAGAATAACAAGAGAAGGACTTCGTTGAAGCCCAAAATAAGAATCCTAGCATTAGTACAAAAGACTGGTTGGGAAGGTTCATATTTACCGACATACACAAAATTTTCTTTGGAGGAATTCATAAGGAGTTATATGAGTGGTTAGCCAGACTAGAATATACCCAGTTCGAGATCATATCTAGAACACTTGTGGTTTGGACAACGACGCTGATCAAGAAGGTCGAGAGAGTTGATAACGTTGTGTCTAGAGTGGTGGATCTTGTTGGTTGTGGAGCCTGATTATCTTCCTGATTCAGAGGTCTTTGTTTTCAACCGTGTTTATACCCCATGAAGACTTTACACCCCAGAATAATGTACATTCTTCCATGCAGGGGAGTGCAGAGGGGGGTTACCCCCTTTGCAGGGTCTAGGGGAAAGTCGACCCCAGAAGGAAAAATTGCCTTGTAAATGTATATTGTAATTTCATTGTAAATCTGGACCGTTCATTATAAGGTTGCAGATATAATGGTAGAAATTATGTTAGGGTTTTTTTCCCTAGAAGGAAACCCTCTGTTATGAGGGAAATGTATTGCGGTTATGCATTATGGTGAATATTGTATTCTGATATAGGAGACTATGAGAGAAATAAGAGGAAGTTACATTGGGTTTGTTGTAGGTTGTATGCCTTCATTTGTTGGATAATAATAAAGGAAGGACCTAGAAATTTCTCTAGTGGATGTAGCCCACACTGGGTGAACCACGTATATTTGTGTCTCTATTGTATTGTGTATCTTATGTGTTTTATTTCCACATTTGTTTTATTTTATTGCTCTGCGATCCTATTTTTCTAACAAATCTTCGGTTTGATAGCACTATTGGAGGGTACATTACTAAGTTTTCCATCGATAGAGTATAATCATATAGTCAAGCAGAGATGTATTTCTTTAAAGGACCTAGGGGAAAGTTCCTACACTTTTTAAAATTGAGGATTAAGATGTTATTGCATGAGAAGAATATCTTGAATATACAGTGAAGCTAATGTTCAAGAATTCAGACAGCGACAGTGACACAGAGGTTGGACACACGCGCAGTGGCAGACCATTTAGAGAGGTTCCTCTTGCGAACCTATTTAAGAAAAACTACGAAGAAGAGGGATTGTACAGTGGAGAAGAGGAAAATATAACAAACAGAGAGCATTCAGAGTCTGCAAGAACAGAGGAAGTATAGACCAAATAACATCGCCAATGAGAGCCATAAACTTCAGGAACTACGCCTACTGTCGAATTAAGTATTATTACTCCTCCTGTTGTTTTAGAAGCATTAAGTAACCAGAGTAACCAGATTAGTCAGAGAAGTCAGAGTACTATTACCAGTAGTTTAGTACATACTCAGTCAAGAAACCAAGGAAGATCTATGGCAGATGAGATGAGGTTACCCATTTTCAAAGGATATGGATCTGAAGATCATGATCAAAATTGGTTCTTATGCAAAAATGTATGGAGTATCAAACAAGTCACTGACGAAGCTTTTAAGAGAACTCATTTTAGTACTACTATTGGCACAGGGGCATACCCTGGGTTCAAAACTTAAACAACACACCAAAAAAACCCTAACTACCGGCCCTTTCGGCAAAACCTGTGAAGCAGATGAAGTCTCACCTGAGGTAGAGGCAGGGGGGTTGTAGTACTCAGGTGTCTACAACCTAGATAGGACACAGATCTGTGATTACAACACTTAATAGAGTGCTTAGACAATATCATGCATTAGTTCTTAAACCTTTATTCACATCTTAGGTTAAACCCTTTTTACATGTCAACGCAGTAATAATCAAGATTAAGCACATCCAATCATTTAGCACATATCATCAACTCAGATTTATCATATAAGCACTAAGAAACCATAGATCCATCTATCATACATCAAGATGAATAAACATATAAATACATAAAAAAACATGAACAAAATTGCACAAAGCACATCAACACAGGATATACGTGGCTCACCCCAGTGTGGGGCTACGTCCACCAACTCTTCGTCTTCTTTATTAGTCTTCAAGATTTTTACATTCTTATGCTCCTGTGCACAAAGCCACAGAGCTCAGCTTCTCACTGGACAGGTGATCTGCACATAGCGCACTAGATCCACCTTCCTCAAAACCAAGTCAACTCACAGAGCCAACTCCTTGATAGTACAAAGCATCAGATACACCGTCTGCGCACCAAGAAACTTACATTCTCTTTCACTAAGCCAATTACAAGTCTTTTCACATATATAACACGTACACCACTTCTTACATCACTTAGATATCTATTTATACATTTACAATGAGGCCTAAACATGGGTAAACCCATGGGCCGACATCCCATACCCGTTACATAAACCCTAATAACCCAAAAATCTTGCAAAATGAGTGAGATCCACGATCTCATCTCTTCCTAGGTGCTCCATCTTTGACCATCCTAACGAAGTCCCAAAAATGGTCAAACATGACCAATTTTCTCTCAAAACTTGGTCGGGGGCTAATAGGCCCCCAACACTCACATGTGACTCGTCTTGAGTCACTCAGATCTGGGCAGGGCTGCTTTGAAGGCCTCGAGCTTAGCTCGAGCTGCCTTGACCTGCTACTTCGCTAGAGCCTCTTTCTCAGAGAACTCCTGAATTAATTTCTCAATAGCATTCCCTTCCATGCATTATTCCACGGTCATAACTAGTTGTTCTAACTACGAGCCTTATCCTTCAACTTCTTCAAAAATCATGCAGGATTCATCCTGCACCAACTGGAGTCTTTGTGTCACTTCCATAACCTTTCTTTGGATAGCAGTAACCTGCTGATGGACTGTGCGTTGCTCCTGCGACCTCTTCATCTTCTAAATGGTAGTAAGCAACTTCAGTTGTGCTTGTACGGTGGACGCCTGTTTCTTTGCCTCCTGGAGTTGTGCCTCCAGTTTCCTCAGCTCCAGATATTCTGCAAGGATCTAATAGGTCTACACATTTCGATCACTTAATATCTTACACTCTGAGGTGAGTTCCCTAATTATTTCTACTACATTCCTCGCAGCTTCTTCCCTCTGATCGCGCACTTCTTGTGGAGTTCCCGATACTGCTTGGATTTCTAGCTCCATTACTCTTGCTTGAAGTTGTTGAATGGCCTCAACGATCTTCCCCACTTGTATCTTGGGTGACTCTTCTTCCTCCTACACCAAGCCTAGTACAGAGTGAAGTTCTCTAGTCACTGCCTCTTTAACCACAATCTGATCTGTAAGCAGCTGGTCTTTTTCTTTCTGCATCTTATCTTTTTCCTCTTCGAACTTTGCTCTAATTTCACCTTTTTCTTGCTGCACAAATCGACGTTTCTCTAAGGCCTCCTCCTTTTCTTCTTGGAATCGATGAAGTCGAGGCTCGGTTGCATCTTCTAGTCTTCGTAATTGGGTGGGCTCATCCCCCAATTCTGCAATTTCTGATGATGACAACGTAGTAGACACTGCGTGGCTCGAGTAGATGGATTGTTGTATGTCTCTGAGATCCTTCTCTATTATGTCATACAATGTTTCTTTCTTTCCTTCATGTCTCTATAGGATATCCTATGAAGCATATTCTACGAATGTGATGATGAGATCTACATTGTCCACTGTGAGCACATTCTGCGACTGAGGCTTGTTGGCTCGGGTCTTCTTCTGTGCCGAGGGTTTCTGCGGATAAACCTTCCTTTTCTTCGATGTCTCGACCTCTGTAAGGGGATCCTTTGGCGGTGTCACTTCACCTTTTTCTTTCTTGTCTCCTTCTTCCCCTCCTTCCTCTTGGTTCACTTTGTCTCCTCCTCCTCCTACAGGTGAGTATGGTGCAGTTTTCTTCGATGCATTGTCCTTCTCATCACTTTATATTTTTTTCTACTTCCTCCTTCTCCTTTTTCTTCTTTTTCTTTGCACTTCTTTGTCCATCATACTCAGTCTGGGTGAGAAAAGGACTTCCGATGATGTTGGGGTCAGAGAGTTCTACATCTTCGACCGGTACAAGGAATTATGCTAGCCATTCCTTAGTGATCTCTTCCATGTCTTCCTCGGTCAATTTATAGTAAGACTGAAGCTCCTCCTTACTGTCATCTCTACGTGTAGTGATGTAGATGAAGTGTCAGTTTGCATAGAACTTCGTGAATGGTCTATATTGATGCAAGGTATTCGGGGTCATTCATGGGAATGATTCAATGGCGTGCGTCAACTATAGGTAATAGGCATGGAACATCACATTCGATTTCCACTACTTTTCCATATCGCTCATGTACCACAAGGTGGAGAACCTTGTGGCCAACGGCTCTGATGGCTCGACTTCGGGAAATTTTGCTCCCTCCAACATTTTCCAAGCGACAAATGCAATTAAAATCAATAACCAACTGAAATGAAACTCATAGCCTTGGTATTTCACTTCATGGCAGTCCTTCTCCAACTCGTTGATGAGGTAACTCACCCAGTTCATCTTCATTCCTTTGACACACTTCCCTATGAGGTCCACTATGAACACTGTGACTTGTGTTAGCCTGTTCTTTCTGATGACATTTCCTACTATAAGCTGACAATCTACGAGCACTGCGCCATCCTGGATGGAGGCTACCTTGTAGCCTCGCTTCCCCTTCTCTACATCACCATAGGATTCCTTTATACGTTGGGCCTGGGTGCGATCTGCATCCTTCCCTCGGTATAACTGGTGAGGTTCTTGTCCCTGCATGCTCAGTCCTGTGATCAAGTGGATCAACGTCGGATCCACAGTTACGCTCCTGTCAAGCCACAGATACCCTCCATGGTAGCATGATAGGAGGAGTTTAATGCAAGCGTTAACCTCTTGATCTCGGCTGAAGTGGGGGATCTTCATCACGTTCAAGATCTAGGATCGCGCGAGCTCCTTAATCCACGGCTGGGAGACTATCTTGGGCTTCTTCCCAGTCATCTTCATCAGGTACTTATGCGGCGCGAGCATCGCATAGTTCTTCCGGTCTCCAAGGTTGAAGTCACTAATCTTGAGAGCTAGCATCAGTCCCAACTAAGGTCTGACTATATGTATCCCCTTCAGGAGGTATGTAGTGATCAGCGTGTATTCGAAATCACACGGGACACTGTCACGTTTAACCACGCCAGTCAAAGGTGGGATGTAGTCCGACAAGACCGACGATATCTGCTTTGCGTTAGCCAAATCATCGTGGTGTTTTATTTGTTTCTCAGAAGCAAAGCCAGAATGTCGTCTAGTCAATGGGGATGCTTTCAATCCACCAGTCAATGATTCTTTTATTCCTACAGACATGACTTTCTCAGTCATGAGATCCACAATAATTTCCTCCACCGAATTCTCTACTGCACTACGTTTGCCCGAAATTTGTTAAAATATTGTGTAACTGTAAAGAATATTCTTATCCCCTTTTGTGGATAAAGATAAAATATATTTATTATTGATTAGATCAATCCCCTTTTGTGGATTGATCATGTCGTTCATTGTAATTTACCAAATCCCCTTTTGCGGATTGGTCAAACCCTAATTGTAATAGTCTAAATAAGAAGTCATCCCCAGTATGTATTAAAGAGGCCCCATAATATATTAAAGGTGGTTATAACAATCAGAAGAAGAAGTTGACCTTGCCAGTGAAGAGACACTTCCACATGTGCCAGAATTGTATAAATAACAGAGGCCAGCGCCTCATTTGAACACACACTCAGCTCACTCATCTAGTGCGCAAGTTTTGAAGGAAGTTGCAGTTGTCAGTTGTCGGAAGAAGGAAGAGAGAGAGGCGTATTGCTCAGTGTTGGATATTCTCTATTGTCTGGTTCATTATCTTGGCATTGCATTGGCTATCTATATTAAGGAATTTTTGTTGGGTTTTCTTCCCCTTGAGGGTTTCCCAGGATAAATGTTGGTGTACTCTTGTGATTGTGTTTCTCTCAGTGATCCTGTCTATGCTATTGTTATCTAGTAAATTGAAAGTAACCTAATAATAGCAGAAACTTTAACATGGTATCAGAGCTAAGCTGAAGAGAGCATCTTTCATAGGAAAAAGAAAAACATCACTGTTGTCGTACATCAAAATTAGGGTTTTTTATTAAAGAAGGTTTTCAGCCTCAAATCCATCTAGAAAGGTGCTCCCTACCTCAAACAACATTTTAGCATCCTCAACGCACTTTTTCAGTGGCTAGATATCCTAGAAAGTGAAACCCTAGTTTTCACAAAGTACCAGAAAAAAAGAAGTACCAGTGTACTAGAAGTACGAGAAAACCAGAAGCACCAGTCCAGAAATCCGCAGATCAAGTTTGGAGGGGTAAAAGTTGGATATTCAGGAATCTAAACACACCATGCTACTCGCCTCAATCCAGCGCATATTTTGGTGAGTTCAATTTTCAGATCCAAGTAATTTGATTTTTTTATTATTTCTATAGCCTAGAGGGATAGGGTTTCTTCTACAAGAAAGAATGGCTACCAACATGAGGGTAGAAGATAGGTTGGAAGGATCAAGAAACTTTAGATCTTGGAAGCATAGGTTGCAAATGATTCTAGACGAGAATGATCTCCTAGAACATGTTACAGTGGGTGTACCAGAACCAGATGAAGAAGAGAAAAAGACCAAGCATAAGAAGAACGAAAAAGAAATCAAAGAGAATCATGTCATATTCAGTAAAAGATCACTTGATCCCTCATATATCCAAACTACAGACAACAAGGTAAATGTATGAAGCACTCAGCAGATTATATGAAAGAAAATACATTAGCCAGAATCTTACCTTAAGAAATCAACTTCGTAATATGAAGATGGACAACTCAGAATCTGTCACATCCTATCTTATGAGAGTTTCTCAGATCAAAGATTAGCTTGCAACTATTGAAGATGTCATTAGTGATAAAGAACTTGTAACCACAACCCTAAATGGGTTGCCAACATTTTGGATTCCTTTTGTACAAGGAGTGTGTGCAAGAAGCAAGTTACCCAAGTTTGATAAGTTATGGGCAGATTGCACACACGAAGAATCTAGACTTGCAGACCAATATAAGAGATTAATTGTTGATGAAGAGGAAGCTCTTACAACTCAAAAGAACAAAACAAGTTCCTTCGGGAAGAACAATAAAGAAGCTAACTCCGTAAGAGTTCCAGATAAGAAGAGAGATGTTTCAAAGATTAGATGCTACAACTATCAAAATTTGGGACACTTTTCTTATGACTGTCCTCAAGGAAAAGGGAAAAGAAAGCATCAAGCACATGTGGCAGAGGAAGAGGAATATCCTCCCTCAAAGAAATCTTTAGCAGAAATTAAGGATTATGTACTTTAAGTTAAAGATAGTTGATCTGAAGAAAGATAGAAAATGGTGGAGTCCGTGGAGCCTCCCCACACAAAAACAAAAGATAAGTATTCATGATTATTTTTAGTATCTTGTTTACTTTAATACTTTATCATTACAAGTTAGATTTTTGTAAGAATGTGAATTAACCTTGTTTTATTTTAGTGTCTATGCAGACTTATGAAGGAAGTATCAAAGAAGAGGATGAAAAAAGAGATAACATATTTATTTCATGTATGATCACTCATGAGAGTTACAAAGAAAGCATATTGTAAGTAAGTTTACAAGTCTCGGAAGAAATAACCTATGTCGTGACTTGTAGAAGTTAGACAACACGAGAAGGACGTATGATATGGTGATAGTCAGTGAAGACTAGACAATATCCTATATTTATATAGGAGCAGGAGGCTCCTAAAGACGCAAAACAAAAATATTCAAGATGAAGAAAAAGATGGATACTCAGATATCGTGGATAAGATAAAGGTAACTACAGGTTTCTCCAGTACCGTTCTTATAGATGGAGAGGGAGCAGGTTGATCCAGTATGAAGACATAAAGAAAGAAATATTCAAACTCAAGAAGGCACCTAGGATATTACAGAAGAAAACTTCAAGGATGATGATTAGAAGCTATTAGCTTGGTGCAAGAGGGAGCCATGTCTCCGAGTTCGAAATGAAGGATCGTGATTTGATGCAGTTAGAAAAGTAGATGGATGGTGCCCAGATATTTTGATCAAGATGAAAGCTATCTAGTATATGGATGATGCCCAACAGATGGGTAGCATGGTATTATACCATAGAAATATTTTGAACCACAAGAGATTTTTTTTTTATCTCATAGCTAGATCTTCGTAGAGAAGGAGAAAGAGAAAAGACCTTCTTAAATAAGGAAAGAGAAATCCCACAGGTAGACCTTCATAGAGAAGGAAAAGAGAAGAGACCTTCGTAGAGAAGGGAAATGAGAAATTTGCCAAGGTTGGCCTCTGTCCAAGTGTTGAGTTTTGAACACTCTAGGGACATGCTAGAATACCCTCATAGAGAGGGGTGTGACCACCCTCGTAGAGAGGAATGTGGATGTTTCTCCAAGGGGATACAGGCAGATACTCTCCTCTAGCCAAGGATTGAGTAGCTTGGAACACAAACCTTGACCATGTGGAATGGTTAGTTGGCTCTTGAGGTTTTTGTCATGATCCTACGTGAATCATGGAAAGAGAGTCTAGTCTTTCCCAAGCTAGTATCTTAGCTTCTCTAATTCATGTGGGATGACTAGGAGTGAAGCTATGGTAGTATTCCTCCCCAGTGGATGGGTGATATAGATGACTACAAGAGAAGGGAGAACATAAAAAGGAATGGAAAAACTCATAGGGCATATTTTGTGTGAAGATAAGATGTTTTATGTGTGAAGATAAGAAATAAGTATCTTTTGCGTGAAGATGAAAGAAAGAAAGAGTATCTTTTGCACGAAGATAAAGAGAACAAAACTTCCGATGATTTATAGATATGCCATTCAGTGATCATGATGCCAGATGACCAAGTGGAAGATATTGATGCCTCCTGCTAACCAGTCGATGATGTTATCCAGTCGATGATGTTTCTCAGTTGATGATGTTGCCCAGTTGATGATGTTATCAAGTGGATGCCACTACCTAGTTGATGTTGACATCCGATGACCTGTCAAAAGATAAATAATATCCTTCTTGTTAAGAGGGAGTGTTAAAATATTGTGTAACTGCAAAGAATATTCTTATCCCCTTTTGTGGATAAGGATAAAATATATTTATTATTGATTAGATCAATCCCCTTTTGTGGATTGATCACATCGGTCATTGTAATTGACCAAATCCCCTTTTACAGATTGGTCAAACCCTAATTTTAATAGGCTAAATAAGAAGTCGGCCCCAGTATTTATTAAAGAGGCCCCAGAATATATTAAAGGTGGTTATAACCACCCAGAAGAAGAAGTCGGCCCTACCAGTGAAGAGACACTTCCACACGTGCCAGAATTGTATAAATAAGAGAGGTCATTACCTCATTTGAACACACACTCAGTTCACTCATCTAGTGCACAAGTTTTGAAGGAAGTTGCAGTTTTCGGTTGCCGGAAGAAAGAAGAGAGAGAGGCGTGTTGCTCAGTGTTTGATATTCTCTGTTGTCTGGCTCATTATCTTGGCATTCCATTGGCTATCTATATTAAGAAATTTTTGCTGGGTTTTCTTCCCCTTGAGGGTTTCCCAGGATAAATGCTAGTGTACTCTTGTGATTGTGTTTTTCTCAGTGATCATGTCTATGCTATTGTTATCTAGTAAATTGAAAGTAGCCTAATAATAGCAAAAACTTTAACAAAATTCACACTTGTAATAAAATAAATCGGGTAGGCGAACGAACATGTAAGGTAATCAAATGAATGGCGAGGTCTAGAAAGCACAACGTGATAGGAAATCAGTTCTCTATTAGTGTGGATATCTCAGTTTTCAAAAAGTGGTCCCGGCGCAATGTCTGACAGGTTAAATAAGCAACGCCGTAACAGATTCATTCAATGGGTAGGAATATGTCCATCAATGCACATCCATCTGTTATGGCGTGGTGTCAATGGTCCAGCGATGATATTTATGTCAATTATTGCATTTCTATCCATTTTGGATATTCGTTCTAACGGTCGGGACACCTCCAACGGTCATATAGCTTGGTCATGGAAAATTCCCATTCTGCGCGGTTCTGCTACTCCGACGAGGTTCAAGTTCTGCAAGCCTTCCTTCTGTGTGGTCTTCTCTAGAACTTCCTACATTTTTTCTAACTTTTGTTTCTTCTTACTAAGATTTCTTGCCTTCTTTCCTGTGATCTGAGTCTCTAGATTCCTCTTTTTGTTCTTATTCTTACTTTCTCTTAGCCTAGTAACTTTGTATTGTTGATGTTCTTCCAAAGGGTGCAAATGTATTACCTCTTCTCTTATTATTTCCAGGGTGGATGAACTTATTTCCTGCATGGACAGGTGCTTTAATCCTTCTTGTGTTTTTTCAACTTTGACAACTAATTCTCTGGCCCTCTGTTGCTTCGACTTATCCTCTTGTTCTTCTATTAGTCGCGCTATTTTTCTGGCTATGAAGTCCCTTAATTCTTGTTTTTTTTGTGCTATAGCTTCCTCCTCTGTTTTCCTTTTGATCTAGTCCTTCTCAATCAAAGTATTTCCTAACAAAAGTGCAAGAGGAGCATTGTTCTCAACAAACTTAATGGCTTCAAATTCTTCTTCAGCCAATGTTTCATGAGCAATCATAGGTATATTAGTAACTCTGCCACATAAGGTTATCATATTTCCTTTAAACAGACCTATCCTTCCCAATGAAGGTACCATAGAAGGCTTTCCCAAAATTTCCCAAGTGATTTCTAGCATGATATTCACATGTGTTTCCTCATCCAAGACACAGTCTTTGTCGAAGTCTCCTATTATTGTTTCTATGCATTATTTCTCTTTTAAGATCTCGTTTAAATGGATGTCTCTGTGATCATTCAGTGTTTCTTTCAACTGTAATAACATAGTCTCTAATTCTTTCTGGTTTTCCAACATATCCTTAGTCTCTTGTCCTTCTTCATAGTTTTATTGTCTCATGTTCATCTTTTCAACTTTAGCAAGCATTCTAGGGAAATCCTCAACTTTGTGACCAATAGATTCACAACAAATACAAATAGGATCTGTACCAGGGCATTCCTTAGCAAGATGTCCCAGTCTTCTGCAATTATAACACAGTGTTAATCCTCTCTTTCTTTTAAATGATCCCCAACCTTTCCTATACTGCGCACTATGATCACAGTGATGGACCTGCAATTTGCAAACATTCTTTCTAGGTTCTCACATCCACTTGTTAGTCCAAAAACTCTTTCTATTCATAGGAATAAAATATCTTTCACTATCTCTATCAAATTTATTCATATTAATTCTTTCTTCTAACTATGCCCTAGTTTTCAGACTAGGACAAAATATATCAAACATACCTAGATTCATACTTCTGAAGCAAAAATTTCCACTTATCTTACCTTTACCAGAGCACAAAGATTTAAGATCTTACCTCTTTTCTTCAGATCGGGTTTCTTTCTTAACACAGAGCTTCACAAGTCAAGTAGAATACTGCACACTACAACAACAGATCTACCCATGGAGCTTTATCTTTTCTCCAGTTCCCAACAATCACAGTTTCAGGTCCTAGCAATGGAACCATATGTTGACAAAGGGGAAGACCTAGGGTTCAATGCTTCAATAGTACACCAACAAAACCCTAACTACCAACCCTTTCAGCAACACCTACGAAGAAGATGAAGTCCCACCTGAGGTAGAGGTAGGGGGGTTGCAGGAATCAGGTGTCTACAACCTAGTTGGGAAACAGATCTGTGATTACAACACTTAATAGAGTGCTTATCCAATAACATGCATTAGTTCTTGAACCTTTATTTACATCATAGGTTAAACCCTTATCATAGTCAATGCAGTAATAATCAAGATTAATCACTTCCAATCATTTAGCACATAACATCAACTCAGATTTAACATTCATCATACATAAGCACTAAGCATCCATAGATATATCTATCATACATCAAGATCAAAACACTAAATAGATAAATACATAAACAACATGAACAACATTGCACAAATAACATCAAAACAAGATATACGTGGTTCACCTCAGTGTGGGGCTACGTCCACCAACTCTTCGTCTTATTTCTTAGTCTTCAAGCTTTTTACATTATTTTTCTCCTGTGCACAAAGCCACAAATCTCAGCTTCACACTGGATAGGTGATATACGCACAATGCACTAGATCAACCTTCCTCAAAACCAAATCAAGGCACAGAGCCAACTCCTTGATAGTACAAAGCCTTACATACACCATCTGTGCACCAAGCAACTTACATTGTCTTGCACTAAGACAATTACAAGTCTTTTCACATAGCTAACACTTACACCACTTATTACATCCCTTAGATATCTATTTATACATTTACAATGAGGCCTAAACATGGGTAAACACATGGGTCGACATCCCATACCCGTTACATAAACCCTAATAACCCAAAAATCCTACAAGACAAGTGACATCCGCGATCTCAGCTCCGCTTGGGTGCTCCATCTTCAACCAGCCTATCGAAGTCCCAAAAATGGTCAAACACGACCAATGTTCTCTCAAAACTTGGTCGAGGGCCAACAACCACCTTGAGGGATCACACTCTGAACTAGTATATGAAGTTTGTTTCAGAACCTGGACAACCTAAACTGTTGAATGTTATCAAGACTGCATTGAGTGCAGAATTCAAGAAACCTAAGTCGGAGTCACAATGGATTACAAAGCTGGAAGAGATCAAGCATAAGGTCACTGAACTTGTTTGGGAGTTTGACCAGAGGTTTAAGACTCTGACATGTCGTTTAAGTTTCTAGATCTCAGATGAACAGAATAAAGAATGGTTCATTGTTGCTCTCTTTCCACATATCAGATTCCCTCTAATGCAACATAAAGTCGCTTCGCGGGATGAAGCATTGGAGATCACCATGAAACTAGAAGAATCCCCTATAGGAGAAGCTAGCCTAGGTATGAGCCAAATCTTGAATCAATTAACTAGTTTATCTTTACATGTCGAAAATATGAATAAAGACAAAGGAAAAGAGAAAAGAGAAGATATCTAGTGCATCAGATGTAAATCAGAGGGTCATGACAAAGAGCATTGTCCCCTATTTCATGAATACTTAACCTCTGGAGTACCTAGTCCTTTGAAGTAGGATATTGTACCCTGGTGCGAGGTATGTAAAACTAGACATCGCCCTGGTGAATGCTACTATATGCAAAAATATGTCCAGAGACCTACCAATATTTACTGCACATTCTACAAGTTTGTGGTAAATGATGAGAAGGATTATAGGGCTTATGACCTCATGCATGAAATATCAAGGGATACATATAAAACTCAAGGAGAAGTACAGCAAGAAGGAAACAATGCGCAGTTCAACTCCCCAGGAAGAGGAAACTTCAACCCTCATGGTGGATTCAGAGGAAGAGGACGAGGTGGAAGTATGGGTCGAGGTAGAGGTCAAATTATTTATTATAACTGTGCACAACTAAGACATTTGGAAAGGCATTGTCAGAACCCTTGTACCACTTGCAACTACTGTAATTCGTTCGACCATGTCATTGAATATTGTCCAATATTGTTGGAAAAACTCTAGAAGAGACGAGGAGGAAACCAACAAGTCTAATTGATATCAGTAGAACCTCGTGGTGAAGAACCTAGAGTCGTTGTTATTACTAGAGGAGGTGTTGTTACAGGAGAAGACAAAGTGAGTCCAGGAAAGACTGCATAAGGATCAGGGATCAGAAGAGCTATAGAGAAGGCATAGTTGTTTGAACCAAGGAGAAAGAGGCACACTTTTGAGGAAGCAAGGAAATAATTTGCAGGAGAGAAAGCTTCTTCATTTAAGGCACAACTAGAAGTAAGGGAATGTGAAATGCCACCAACATTTGATCAGTATACTAGGAAAGGAAAAGAGGTAAGCAAGCTTATGGAATTATTCTATACTTGAATTTATTTGATTAAGGATGAAAGAGTTGTACAAGAGATACAATACTTGATAAGACAGTATGAGATAGGAAGGGTAGATCCTCTGTTGAATAAAGCAGTACATATGTTAAGCCCTAATATTGGCTCATTACCCCTTAATTGGGGCATATTAGATTAGTAATGCTATTTTATTTATGTCGGCTTTAGGCCATTAGTTGTAATTTAGATTAGTAAT
>JZKD02S0117275.1:286323-325536 GCA_000966675.3 Picea glauca | reverse complement strand
GGGTAAAAGGAGGTTTCCCCCTCGAAGAGGCTTATTATCTGAAATTATCTCTTTTTCAAGGCATTGAGTACTTTTCCTAAGGTTTTTCTATGCTATATTGATGTTTGGTTCTTAAAAACATATAAAGAGAAGGAAAAACAAGGAATTACATCATAGTGCTCATATTAGAGACTATGATGTGGACTATGTTGTCCTCGACTTAGGATCAGAAGTCAATGTTATGATGAAAAAGACTTGGGCACTGATGGGAAAATCTAGATTGATTTATTCTCCTATCAGGCTCAGAATGGCTATTCAGCAGGCGGTGAGCCCCTTCGGAAGCCTATAACATGTCCCAGTAGATGTCTATGGGGTAAGGACATTTGTAGACTTCAAATTAATTGAGATTGTTGATGATATCTATCCTTATCCTGCATTGTTAGGAATTGATTGGGATTTCAACAATTCGACTGTTGTTGACCTAAAGAAGAGAAGAATGACATTTGAGGGTAATGGCCTTAAAGTCATTGCACCTTTGGACTTGGATGAAGGTCGCAGATACACATAACTTATCAGGGAAGAAGACTGCGTGTATGAGCTAGAGAACATCTATAAGCTGACAGCAAGACAACAAGATTACATTAATCCTACAACAGACGAAAATATCAGCTGGCGAAGTGAAAGTGCATGTTCATCAGATTCATAAGAGGAGATTCATAAGAGGAATTAGAAAATTGCCAGAATAGGACGTATGAAGTCTCCACATGACAATGTGCCAAATTGACTAGAGTAGTTCACTGGATTCGCACTGAAGTAAGTAATCTTCCAACATTTTATGGTTTAAATCATTTAGAGACATTTCTAGTTGAATTTGAGAAAATGGTACCAGTACAACAGAGGATGTTGGCACTGGATGAGGCATTGAAATCCACACCAGCTAGATGGTGGGGAGCACATAAGAGGAACATCACGGAGTGGAAACAATTTCATACTTTATTGACAGTGCACTTTTCAGACCAAGCAGAAGGATGCGAAGTTTTGTTACACAGGCCAGAGTTGTCCTAAGGATCATATGCGAATTTGTGAGGAGGCTTGGGGAAACAGTCCTAAAGAACATTGGGCACATAAGTTCATTAAAACCTTGGACACTACTCCTATCAACTGGTATCTTCAAGAAGAACTGCACCTCACTACTACAGAATGGTATGAAATGACTCGGAACTTTATAGCTACGTTTTTATTTGAGAGTCAGTACCCTAGAGTATATCAAGATTTACAAACTATGAGACATAAGGTATTTGAGGAGGCACCTAACCTCCCTTAACCAAAGAAGGAGATGAATGGACTGTGCCTCTTCAGCAGTTACAGGATTGCTACAATATTAATTATGATGAGGTTGATGACCCTAGAGATGTAAACATTGCAGAAATTGAAGGTCATAGAGACATAGAAGGACCAGGGATTGAACTACCTTTTATTGGACATCCCATTAAAATTAAGAAAGTTAATATTGGAACAGAGAAAAAACCTAAATTAGCAAATGTGGGAGACTATTGGGATGATTCTACTATCAACAAGATCACAGTACTATTGCATGAATATCAAGACTTGTTTCCAACCAAGTTCATAGACATGAAGGGAATTAAACGGCCCATGGGAGAAATGAAGATCCCTCTGAGACAAGATGCAAGACCTATCAAGCAGATACCTTACAGACTAAATCCCAAATACAAGAAGAAAGTTAGGATTGAATTGGATAGAATGTTGGAAGCAGGAATCATAGAACCTATTGAAGAATCTAAATGGATTAGCCCTATGGTATTCCAGGATAAGAAGTTAGGGGAAATCAGAATTTGTGTATATCTAAGAAAGTTGAACGATGCATGTCTACATGATCCATTCCCTACACCCTTTATCGATGAAGTTCTAGATAATGTAGGAGGACATGAGGTCTACTCATTCACATATGGATTTTCAGGGTATCATCATATCAGGATTGCTAAAGAAGATTGGCATAACACCACATTTGCAACAGAATGGGGTTCTTTTTAGTACATAGTGATGCCCTTTGGCTTGAATAATGTACCAGCCATATTTTCCAGGGTGGTGGTCGAAGCATTTAAGAACTTTATACACAAGTTATTGGAAGCATATTTTGATGATTGGACTGTTTTTAGCCTAATGAAAGACCACATTGAGTGTTTGAGATTGATGTTAGATACGTGTAGGCAATGGCACATTGCCCTGAATCTAAAAAGGTGTATTTTATTTTCACCCTTTGGAGTGTTGCTAGGGCATATTGTGTGTAAACAGGGATTATTGGTGGATCCTTCCAAGATTTCCATCATTGTTGATCTACCTCCTCCCACTTCAGTTAGATAGTTGTGCACTGCATTGGAGCACACAGGATACTATAGAAAGTTTATTAAGGTTTATGCATAGATAAAAAAACCTATGGAGAAGCTATTAAATAAAGACAGTAAGTTCCAATGGACAGAAGAATGCCAACAGAGCTTAGACACACTAAAAAATAAAATGGTCACTGCGCCAATCTTGGTTTTTCCACATTGGAGTAAGGAGTTCAATGTCCATGTCGATGCTTCATCCATTGCATTAGGAGAATTTTTAGCAAAGCCGGGTGAAGGAGACATTGACCACCCTATAGCCTTTGCCAGCAGGAAGCTTTCTATAGCTGAAAGGAACTATACTACGACTGAAAGAGAAGGCTTGGCTATGGTATATGTGCTGCAAAATTTTAGACACTATCTGCTGGGAGGATATTTTAAGATGTTCATCGATCATTCTGCATTAAAATAATTAGTCAACAAGCCAGTGTTGGGGGGGAGAGTATGCAAATGGCTACTACTATTCCAAGAGTATGACTTTGAAATTGTGGTCAAGCCAGGAAGAATGAATAAAGGACATGATCACTTATCTAGGTTGGAACATGGAGAGGAACCTACCAGTTTGGAGGATACACTACCAGATGCACAATTGTTGGCCATCAGAAAATTCGATGATCACTTCACCGAGATAGTCCAGTTCCTGTCCACATGAATGGCACCTTGCGAGTACATAGTCATTCAAAAGAAATAGTTGGTAGTACGCGCATCCAACTTTCAACTTATAGCTGGACAGTTGTATAGGATGGGACCAGAAGAGATCTTGAGGAGATGTGTTATGGAGGCAGAAATACCATTGATTCTTGCAGAAGCACATGAAGGCGTTGCAGGAGGAAACTATGCAAGGAAATCAACATCGTAGAAGATTCTCAAAGATGGCCTTGGGTGGAGTACTTTACATAAGGATACTAAGGAATAATATAGAGCCTGCGATGTGTGTCAAAGTGTAGGAAAGCCTTCTATAAGGGATGAGATTCCTTTGGCACCACAATTAACATTACAAGTATTTGAGAAATGGGCCATTGACTTTGTGGAACCTATTAACCCACCAGGAAGGCACATAAGAGTGAGATACATTATCACTGCGACAAAGTATTTGACCAGATGGGCAGAAACAAGAGAAGTTAAGGACTATAGTGCAGCTACAACTGCACAGTTCATCTTTGAGGATATTATAACTAGATTTGGATGCCCGAAGATCCTCATGAGTGATAAAGGCACACACTTCATCAAAAAAAATATTGAATCCTTGACTCAGGAATTTGAATTTCATCATCAGAAGAGCACTCCATACTACCCACAGGAGAATGGTACAGTCGAATCCTTCAATAAGATCTTGGAGACAACGTTGACAAAGATTTGCAGTGTGAACAAAGATGATTGGTATTTGAGAGTACCAACAGTATTGTGGGCTTATCGAACTACTTGAAATAAGTTAACAACGCAGACCCCATTTAAGTTGGTATATGGCTTGGAAGCAGTGGTACGTATGGAATACTTGGTTCCTAGCTTAAGAATTGCATCATTTACAGGTATGGATGACACCAACGTTGTTCAAGACAGGATTGCACAGTTGTTGGACCTGAAAGAAGACATGTTTATTACAGGATTTCATCAGCAGGTATAGAAAGAAAGAGAAAAGGCTTACCATGACAGACATATCAAGAAGAAAGAATTCAAGCAAGCAGATCTGGTATTGTTATATGATAGCAATTTCATGAAACATCCAGGGAAGTTTAGGACACATTGGCTAGGGCCATTTGAAGTTTCCTATGTTACAGAAGGAGGAGACGCGCAGTTGAAGACCCTTAATGGAGAATGGAAATAATGTTTGGTAAATGGGAGCCGGTTGAAATTGTATTATGAAAACTAGTTTCCTCGCAGCTCTCTGTAAAATAAAATAAAATAAGGGTCTAGGTACCAGGTGCATTTGAAACTAGGTACCAGACACAAAAAAGATAGTCTGCACATGATAGGGAGGGACAGAGCATAAAGAACAGGCTACTCCACGTAGTCTACAGTCGAAGTAAAATAGAAGGTTCAGTCTTCCAGTGACTCGAGACGAGTCACATGTGAGTGTTGGCCCTTGGTTACGTAAGGAAGCAAAGACTAAGGAAGAAAGGTGAAGAACGAACTATACGGAAGGCACATAAACCAAGGAAGGGTTGAAGTGGAAAAAGAAGGAAAATAAAGGAAAATCTAGTCATTGAAAGAGAAGATCAAGGAAGATAAAGCAGTAAGGAAAGTGGATCGTGGAAAAATCAACAAGCGGAAGAAGACATCACTGAGTGCTTTGGATCACCTCGTGGAAAAGAAGGAAAGATAGGTTGGCAAATCCCTTAAAGCACGGGTCAAGTGAACCTAGGGTTTTTGGCACCAAGGGTTTTGGATCTAGGGTTTCGATACCTAGATTGTGGTCATGTTGTGTATAAATAAAGGTTGGGGACATTCGAGGGGGGTTGCTCAATAATTTATTGTTGGTCACTGCTATTACTATTGTTGAGAACGATATTGAGTTTTTATTGTAAGATCTTCAGCTGGGTGTGAAGATCAACCCTGCAATTGGGTGCGCAGGGAGGGAAGAGAGGAAGAAAGAGAGTGATATCTACATCTAAGTGCACAGATAGAACTGTATGTTTTCATACAATATATCAAGAAACACATTTCTATGAGCATAGCCCTAGGGATAGGCTGAACCACATATATCTTGTTGTTCTTTGTGATTTATGTTGTCTTATTAGCCATCTGATATATTGTTATTTCATTATTGTGTTAGATCAGATATATAACCTAGGAAGTAAGCTTAGAAAGGGTAAGGAATATCTAGATTGTTGTGTGTTATTGTCCTGGATCCACTTTGCATTTCCTCTGGTTGTAGACACATGTGTCCTACAACCCCCTATTGCTACTTTGGTTGAGACTGCATCTACTTTGCAGGTGTTTCCGAAAGGGCCAGTAGTTAGGGTTTGTTGGTGTGATGTTAGAGTTGAACACTGGGTCTGCCCCTATGCCAACAAGTGTCTTAGTCCAAGAAGACAAGTAAAAAGAAAATATCACAAGTATGATGACAAATATGAAAGAAATATCTCATTCCTTTACATATAGAGAGTTAATAAAGGCCAACAATACGAAAGTGGGTCTAAAAACTTACAACCAACCTACTAAAAACAAGTAATCCCACACATGTGAGGAACTCCTCCTATAGGTGACATATGTCAAGCTCCAAGGTGATGAGGATCCACAAGAAAATATCTAAGACAAGAGCACTCCTCATCCAAGGTCCAACACTCCTCCAAGGGATCCAATCATTCAATCCCTCTTCAATTCAATGTTCCATTTATGGGTCCACCCACCTACATGTCCACTCCCTCAAACCAAGCTAGCATATGTCAAGTACAAGCCTCTATGTAAGAGATCCAAGTAGCCCCATGTTTCTTAGATGTCAATGCCCTTCCGTGGAATTTCAAATTCTCCAAAGACAATTTTGGATAACTGAAAACTTCATATATATATATATATATATATATATATATATATATATATATGTATGTATAGGATATTAAGTTGAAGCACATATGTGTGGCTTCTTACTATAGTCCAGTACAACCCTTTGAACTATCCAAAACCCTAGACAGGTAAAAACACAAAAAACCTTAGCTCTAACAAAGAGACTCCAATAAGAAAAGATCACACTAACAAGTCCTCCTTAGCCTCATGCAAGGCATATCCTTTTCTATTCCTCCTCATTAGGTACAAACCTAGGGTTTGTCATCAAAACCTAACCCCTTACCTCCTTAGAGTAGAAAACCTAACACCCTAGACTTCAAGAATGCTCAAGAAACCCTAGTGCCTGAAATGAGTGAAAAAGTAGAAAATAGAATGAATAAAGGAGAGAAATATACTAATTTTGCTCCTCCTACATCTCTAACTCAATTCTAATTAAGAATAAGCATAAGATTATCAATGATTTCATCATATCAAATGTCTAACTCAATGCCCTCCTGTGCAATGCCAAATTCTCCAAAGACAATTGTGGACATCTAAAAACTTCATATATATGTATAGGAGATGAAGTTCAAGTACATACTTTTGGATTCTTACTATAGGCCAGTACAACCCTCTGAGCTCTCCAAAACCCTATCCAAGTAAAAACACAAAAACCCTAGCTCCAAATAAGAGACTCCAATAAGAAAATATCACACTAACAAGTCCTCTTTGGCCTCATGGAAGGCATCTACTTTTCTCTTCCTCCTCATTAGGTACAACCCTAGGGTTTTTCATTAAAACCTAACTCCTTACCTCCGTAGAGTAGAAACCCTGACACCCTAGACTTCAAGAATGCTCAAGAAACCCTAGTGCCTAAAATGAGTGAAAACATAATAAATATAATGAATAAAGGAAAAAAGGAGACTAATGTTTCTCCTCCTACATATCTAACTAAATTGTAAATAATAATAAGCATAATATTATCAATGATTTCATCATCTCCAATGTCTAACTCAATTCCCTCCCTTGGAATGCCAAATTATCCAAAGACAAGTTTGGATATCTGAAAACTGCATATATATGTATAGGATATGAAGTTCAAGTACATACTTTTGGCTTCTTACTATAGGCTAGTACAACCCTCCAAGCTCTCCAAAACCCTAGCCTGGTAAAAGCACAAAAACCCTAGCTCCAACAAACAGATTCCAATAAGATGAGATCACACTAACAAGTCCTCCTTGGCCTCATGCAAGGCATCTCCTTTTATCTTCTTCTTCATTAGGTACAACCTTAGGGTTTGTCATAAAAACCTAACTCCTTACCTCCTTAGAGTATAAACCCTAACACCATAGACTTCAAGAATTCTCAAGAAACCCTAGTGTCTGAAACGAGTGAAAAAGTAAAAAATTGAATGAATAAAGTAGAAAAAGAGACTAATGTTGCTCCTCCTACATCTCTAACTCAATTTTAAATAAGAACAAGCATAATATTATCAATGATCTCATCATCTCCAATGTCTAAATCACAAGAACAAACCCAAGCATCTTACAAGAGAAAGCTCCCAACAATGGACATGTTCTTTAAACATCATAACTTCTACTAAGATTTCCTCATGAACACCAGTGTCTTACTCCAAGAAGACAAGTACAAAGAAAAGAGAAAAATTATGATGACAATTATGAAAGAAATATCTCATTCCTTTACATATAGAGAGTTAATGAAGGCCAACAATAGGAAAGTAGGCCTAAAAACTTACAATTAACCTACTACAAACAAGTAAGCTCACACATGTGAAGAAATCCTCCTACAAGTGACATATGTCAAGCTCCAAGGTGATGAGGATGCACAAGAAAATATCTAAGACAAGAGCACTCCTCATCCAAGGTCCAACACTCCTCCTCGAAGGGATCAAATCATCCAATCCCTCTTCAATGTTGATGATTGCAGCTATGTGAGACATTTCTCTAGGACACAAACCTGAGAGAGAGCCCTTGATAGGGGTGTGTGGTTCCTGTCTGAGACAGATCTGGAACATAGAGATGGCCTCCTCCTTACAGATATTTGAGAAGAAATATAGATTATTCTCCTGTGTAACGCAGTGAGAAAGGATATCTGAAGAGTTGGACGTGTCTATGGTTGAGCACAAGGTGAACATGTGAAATCCCAAAGTGTTGGGCACATCGTCATGAGACAAAAATGAAGATGATGTATTAGCCTCCTCTAAGCCAAGAGTTGATGAGAAACTTAAGATGACTCTCCTGTGTAATGCATTGGGAAAGAATATCTATTGAGTGGATGTGTTTGTGGACGAGCATAGGTGAACGTGATCCTAGTGGTTGAGCACTAATAAAGAAGTGGCTCTTCTATGTAATGTAGTGAACCAGAGATATGTACATCCCTATGGATGGTCCCCTAGTGGTTGATCACTAGTGGGTGTATGAGATCCCTTGATATATTGTTCAAGAGTCATACCTGTCTCTAACCCTAATTGTAATGTAAAGGGTGCAGGTCGGCCCCACCTTAATGTGATTTATAATTAATGTAAAAGATAATTAATCTGGTTAATATTAATTATATTATGAGATAGAGAGGTCGGCCCTATTGTGCCAATAGACACTTTTTTTGACAGGTCAATTCTAATATAAGTAAAGGTAAATTCCCCATTGAGGAATCATATCTTTTGTGTGAGTTTGGAAATTTCAGCAAGTACATCTACTTGGGAAAAGTGCGCACCTCTCTTGGGCGCTAGTCTTCTAGGGTTTGCGAGCTCCCTCTTGTGTGCTAGGTTTTCTTGGTGGTAAAGTTATTTCTATTGAAGAATATAGCAAAGGATTTGGCTGGGTTTTCTTCCCTTGTTGAGAAGGGTTTCCTAGGATACTTCTTGTGTTCTTGTGCGTGGTGTTTCTTCTTGTGATCTTGGTTGTTGTAACATTATTGGTTATGGTTAATTTAATTGCTAAAATGGAATGAACTTCATGTTTAACCTTGTCTATTGAAAAATCAACATGGTATCATAACATAGGTCTTGAAGAACCCATTGCACAAACAAATTTCAGCCATCCTCTCTCTCTCTTTTGTAGAAATTGTACGACCCTCCTAGGGTTGCTAGAAAATTTGTATGGCCTACTCTTCTAGAGGTTTTAATCACTTAGAAAATGGACGTTGGGGATAAAAATGGAATAGGACTGTACGGCCTCCTTCAGCGCACCTCCAACAAGCTCAGATTGAAATTCCGAGAATTTTGAAATTTTGGCCCTAGGGTTTCGCTAATATCTGTAGAAATTTCAGTATTAGGGTTTCTACAACTCATTGAAGGATATATTCAGCTCAATAGTGTTCTCATATATTTAAAATGATTATTTTTGGTAGTCATAATTCCAACAAAACTAAATTTTTTAGCCTAGCCTAGTCGTTAGGTTTTCTAGCCTAGTTGACAAAGTGTTGTGAAGAATCTAAAATTATGATGAACGAAAATATGATGGAAGATAAGCTTGATGGATCAAGAAAATTCAAGTTCTTGGAAGACATGACTTCAAAGGAAGACTTATTATGGGTGATACAAAAAGGTGTCACTGTCACATACCTCCTTCATGAAGATGTCATAGGATAGAGATCAGCCATGTGCCATTGGAGAAATCATATCAACACCCTCAGGTATGCACTTGTATATATATTATTTGTATCATTTTAATGAGGGTAATTGCAGGACAAAGGAACCTTTTGTTGAAATCTTGGATCCAGAGGGATCTTAGTGCATTCATAGGAACAACACATTGGAAGTGAAGACTCCAGGTTTGATTGTTGTAATTGTCATTCCTCTAACCTATATTTCTAAAGTTTTCTACATTAAAATTAGGTGTTGTAGCTGTGACAACAATCCTTAAATTGTTTTTATTCTAGATATGTACTCATTATTCTCCTTTAGGATATATTCTTGTTTTGGTTCCTCTTGTTTTCTTGTTCCAGACAGGTTAAGAATAAAGGATGATGCTTATCCTTCAGAGGGAGTCAAAACTATTTGTGAAAGAGGAAGAATAGAACCATCCTTGAGACAACCAATGCAATAATTCATGATCATAATCTCTCTATGATTCCATGGGAAAAAGCATGCATGACACAGTATATGTTCAGAACAAGAGGCTTCACCAAACTTTGAAAAACATAACTCCCAAACCTTCACTAGAGTGAATCCTGAGATTGAACACTTCAGGATATTTGGGTGCCCAGTGTATTTGCATGTACCCAAAGAGACGAAGTCAAAGCTAGATCCTTCAGGGAGAAATGATACATTTATTGGATAAACAGTGAATCATCGAAGACATTCGAGATCTACATCCTTGGTCAGAGAAAGATTAAGACAAGGAGAGATTTTGTCATTGGAGAAGAGATATCCTTTCAAAGATCCAAATAATCTCAGATGGATATTGACAGTGAGACAATAACTTCTCCCCCTTCAACATTTCAGAGGGAGACAAACATTATTCTAGCTTATCCAGTTGTTCTAGTTTATATGTCCAAGAGATATTATAGTAGGGCATAAAATTCCTTCCTAGGCTCACTCTGCAGGAGGCAGAGGAACATACAAGCCCCTCAAGGCACTTCTCGATAAAGAAAAAGATATTTTCAAGATATCATTCATTCATGAGCCACTTCATTGATTTTGAGCCTCCTTTTCTTGGAGAAGCAATAGGAGAATAGGTATGGAAAGATGCCATAACAAAAGAATACTAGTATATATTAAAAGAATGATGTTCAAGATATTGTTCAGAGACCAAAAGGGAAGTTTGTGGTAACTTCCAAGTAAATCTATAAGATCAAACATGCATCTGATGTAAGTGTCGAGAAATAAAAAGCAAGATCTATAGCCAAAGAATTCTCACAAATAGAGGGATTTGTCTATGATAAGACACTTGATCTAGTAATCCCAATACACTTCCATCCATACTACCATCCATGAGTTGGAAACTATATCATATGGATGGATTCTTGATGAGTTTGAGTTTCATCAAGAGTATTATTGATGCAAACCTATATTATTACAGTGTTGGTGATGAGAGCCTAATTTTGATGAATTATTCAAAAAGCCTTGTTGTTGGATACAAGTAAGCTTTGAATTATGATTTCGTTATGAAGGATATGAGTATGACGCACTAATTCTTGGGACAAGAATTATGACAAAGGACCAATGAGATTTTCTTGAGTCAAGGAAAATATATAGTGGGAATATTAAAGAAGTTCAGTATGAAAGAATGCAAATCCACGGTGATGGATTTGAAGAAAATGAATGTTGATGATTCAGACGATATTGATCCATAACTGATTGGATCATTGATGTATATGGTTAACACCAAACTTGATGCATGCTATGCAGTGAATGTACTTATTCATTCCATGAGTCAGTCGATACAAACTCACTGGACAACAACGAAACATGTATTGAGATATCTACGAGGCACAATTAGATATGGTCTGTGATATGTCTCCATTGTAGACTTGAGTTTATAGGGATATGAAGAATGGACATAAAGTACAATGGACCGGAATATCACATCCGATTGTTTTTTTACCATGAAGTTTTTCATGGTTTCCTGGTGTAGCAGGAAACAAATCCCTGTGCCCTTGAGTACCACATAAGAAGAGTATATAGCATCGAGTGTGTGAAGAAATATAACTTTACAAGCTTCTGACAGATTTACTTGATCATGAGATGGATCCTATGATGATAACCAAAGTTGTGTGTAAATCTCTTTGAGAACCCAGTTTCATGATAAGATCGAAACATGTTGAGATAAAATATCATTATATCAGAGACATGATGCAAAGGAAAATAGTACACTTGTAGTAGCTTCCTACACATGAGCAGATTGCAGACATATTCATAAAATTATTTTGGTTAAGGATACCTCCCTCGTTGAGAGGGAGTGTTGATAACTATAGCCAAGAACCAATTTCAAAATACATCGGTGTGATACTTCGCATGATGAAGAATTCCTCCCTAGATGAGAGGGAGTGTTTATGATTGCAGCTAAGTGAGACATTCTCCAGTACACAAACCTGAGAGAGAGCCCCTGAGAGGGGTGTGTAGTTCCTTTCTGAGACAGAGCTAGAATGTAGAGATGGCCTCCTCCTTACAAAGAGTTGAGAATAACTCTAGATTATTCTCCTATGTAACGCAGTGAGAAAGTAGATTTGCAAAGTTGGATGTGCATGTGGATGAGCACAAGGTGAACGTGTGAAATCCCAAAGTGTTGGGTGCATCGTCACGAGAAAAAAATGAAGATGATGTATTAGCCTCCTCTGAGCAGAGATTTGATGAGAAACTCCAGACGACTCACTTGTTTAATGCAGTGGGAAAGAAGATATGTTGAGTGGACATGGTTGTGGACGAGCACAGGTGAACGTGATCCTAGTGGATGAGCACTAGTGAAGAAGTGGTTCTTTTGTGTAATGCAATGAGCCAGAGATATGGACATCCCTATGGATGTGCCCCTAATGGCTGAGCACTAGTGGGTGCATGATATCCCTTGCTATATTGTTCAATATTCAGACCTACATGTAACCCTAATTTTAATGTAAAGGGTACAGGTCAACCCCACCTTAATGTGATTGATAATTAATGTAAAAGATAATTAATCTCGTTAATATTAATAATATTATGAGATAGAGAGGTCAGTCATGTTGTGCCAATAGACACTTTTTTTTGATAGATCAAGTCTAATATAAGTAAAGGTAAATTCACCATTGAGGAATCGTATATTTTGTGTGAGTTTGGAAATTTCAGCAAGTACATATACTTGGTAAAAGTGCGCACCTCCCTTGGGCGCTAGTATTCTAGGATTTGCAAGCACCCTCTTGTGTGCTAGGTTTTGGTGGTTAAGTTCTTTCTCTTGAACAATACAACAAAGGATTTGGCTGGGATTTCTTCCCTTGTTGAGAAGGGTTTCCTAGGATACTTATTTTGTTCTTGTGCATGGTGTTTCTTCTTGTGATCTTGGTTGCTCAACATTATTGCTTATGGTTAAGTTAAATGATAAATTGGAATGAACTTCATGCTTAACCTTGTCTATTGAAAATCAACATTCAAGTCAATGTGCCATTTATGGGTCCACCCACCTACATGTCCACTCCCTCATCCCGAGCTAGCATAAGTCAAGTACAAAGCTAGCATAATTCAAGTACAATCCTCTATGTAAGAGAGCCAAGTAGCCCCATGTTGCCTAGATGTCAATGTCCTTCCGTAGAATACAAAATTCTCCAAAGACAATTTTGGATAGCTGAGAACTTCATATATATTTATATGAGACGAAGTTCAAGTACTTACTTTTGGATTCTTACTATAGGATAGTACAACCCTCCGAGCTCTCCAAAAGCCTAGCTAGGTAAAAACACAAAAACCCTAGCTCCAACAAAGAGAGTCCAATAAGATAAGATTACACTAAAAATTCCTCCTTGGCTTCATGCAAGGCATCTCCTTTTCTCTTCCTCCTCATTAGGTACAACCCTAAGGTTTTTCATGAAAACCTAACTCCTTACCTCCTTAGAGTAGAAACCCTAACACCCTAGAGTTCAAGAATGCTCAAGAAACTCTAGTGCTTGAAATGAGTGAAAAAGTAAAAAATAGAATGAATAGAGGAGAAAAAGAGACTAATGTTTCTCCTCCTACATCTCTAAATCAATTGTAAATAAGAATAAGCATAATATTATCAATTATTTTATCATCTCCAATGTCTAACTCATAAGAAAAAACCCAATAATATTACAAGAGAAAGCTTCAAACAAGGACATGTTCTTTAAAGATCATAACTTATCCTAGGTTTTCCTCATGAACACCAATGTCTTACTCCAAGAAGACAAGTACAAAGAAAAGAGTACAATGATGATGAAAATTATGAAAGATATATCTCATTCCTTTACAGATAGAGAGGTAATGAAGGCCAACAATATGAAAGTTGGTCTTCAACCTTACAACCAACCTACTACAAACAAGTAAGCCCACACATGTGAAAAAATCCTCCTACATGTGACACATGTCAAGCTCCAAGGTGATGAGGATCCACAAGAAAATATCTAAGACAAGATCACTAATCATCCAAGGTCCAACACTCCTCCTCCAAGGGATCTAATCAGCCAATTCCTCTTCAAGTCAATTTGTCAATTCTAGGTCGACCCACCTACATGCCCACTCCCTCAACCCAAGCTAGAATAACTAAGAACAAGCCTCTATGTAAGAGATCCAAGTATCCCCATGTTTCTTAGATGTCAATTCCCTCCCATGGAATTCCAAAGTCTCCAAATACAATTTTGGATAGTTGAAAACTTCATATATATGTAGAGGATATGAAGTTCAAGTACATACTTTTGGCTTCTTACTATAAGCCAGTACAAACATATGAGCTCTCCAAAACCCTAGCCAGGGAAAAACAAAAAAAACCTAGCTCCAAGGAAGAGACTTCAATAAGATAAGATCACACTAACAAGTCATCCTTGGCCTCATGTAAGGAATCTCCTTTTCTCTTCCTCATTAGGTACAACACTAGGGTTTTTCATGAAAACCTAAATCCTTACCTCCTTAGAGTAGAAACCCTAACAACCTAGACTTCAAGAATGCTCAAGAAACCCTAACACCTTAGACTTCAAGAATGCTCAAGAAACCCCAGTGCTTGAAATGAGTGAAAAAGTAGAAAACAGAATGAATAAAGGAGAAAAAGAGACTAATGTTTCTCCTCATACATATCTAACTAAATTGTAAATAATAATAATAAGCATATTATTATCAATGATTTCTTCATCTCCAATGTCTAACTCACAAGAACAAACCCAAGAATCTTACAAGAGCAAGCTCCCAACAAGGACATGTTCTTTAAACACCATAACTTCTCCTAGGTTTCCCTCATGAACACCGGTGTCTTACTCCAAGAATACAAGTACAAATAAAAGAGCACAATGATGATACATTGACGGTTCATCAATCTGAGTCTCAATTTTCATTTTAGGCCCAGTTGCAAGTCGCATCCCAAACCATTTTTGGGACTCTTGGTCAATTCCTCCTCCTGGCATAAAAAACTAATGGAGCAGTATTTTTGAGTTCTGTGATATGTTGAAATCTTGTTTAGGCATGAGACTAGATGACCACATTGTCTATCCACTCACAAGGCACGATTTCATAAATTGGACCCCTTAATCCAAATGTTGCATCGCTTCTTACTAAGAAAAACCCTAGTTCTTGAAATCAATGAATAAAGAAACTTATGAGGCATGGGACCCAGGTGTGAGGGGTGATATAACTGAAATCATATCCCACAAATCCAACAAAGTCAATGGTTCCTCAATATGAGTCTTGTTTTTCTTTTTATGCCCAGTTGCAATTTGCATCCCAAACCATTTTAGGGACTCTTGGTCAATACCTCCTTGGGGGATAAAAACCTAATGGAGAAGAATTTTTGAGTTCCATGAGATGGTGCAAGCTTGTTTAGGCATGGGCTAGGTGACCACATTTTCTATCCACTCCCAAGGCATGGTTTCATAAATTGGACCCCTTAATCCAATGCTATATCGCTTCTTACTAAGAAAAACCCTAGTTCTCGAAATCAATGAATAAAGAAAATTTTGAGGCTTGGGACCCAAGAGTGAGGGGTGATATAGCTGAAATCCTATACTAGGAATAAAACAGAGTCGATGATTCCTCAATCCGAGTCTCGGTTTTCGTTTTATGCCCAGTTGCAAGTCGCATCCCAAACCATTTCGGGGACTCTTGGCCAATACTTCCTTGGGGGATAAAAACCTAATAGAGCAACATTTTTGAGTTCCATGAGATGTTCGAATCTTTTTTAGACATGGTCTAAGTGACACCTTTTACCATCCTCTCTTGAGGCACGGTTTCATAAATTGGACCCCTTAATCCAAATGTTGCATTGCTTCTAACTGAGCAAAACCCTAGTTCTCGAAATCGATGAGTAAAGAAACTTTCGAGGAATGGCACCTGGGAGTGAGGGGTGTTCTAGATGAAATAGTATGACAAAAATCCAAAGGATTCGATGGTTCCTTAATCAGAGTCTCTATTTTAGTTTTATGCGCAGTTGCAAGATGCATCCCAAACCATTTCAGGGACTCTTGGCCAATACCTCCTTGGGGAATAAAAACCTAACGGAGAAACATTATTGAGTTCCATGAGATGCTACAAGATTTTTTAGGAATGAAATAGGTGACCACATTTTCCATATTATCCCAAGGCATGGTTTTATAAATTGGACCCCTTATTCCAAATGTTGCATTGCTTATTACTAGGGGAAACCCTAGTTCTCAAAATCGATGAATAAAACAACCTCTAAGGCATGGGAACCAGGAGTGAGGCGTTCTCTAGCTGAAATAATATTATAGGAAACCAATTGAGTCGATGGTTCCATAATACATGTCCCGATTTTCATTTTATGATCAGTTGTAAGCCACATCCCAAACCATTTTGGGGACTCTTAGCCAATTCCTCCTTGGGGTATAAAAACAAACGGAGAAACATTTTTGAGTTTCGTGAAATGTTGCAAGCTTGTTTAGGCATGTACTAGGTGACCACATTGTCCATCTACTCATGAGGAATAATTTCATAAATTGGACCCCTCAATCCAAATGTTGCATTGTTTCTTACTAGGAGAAACCCTATTTCTCGAAATCGATGAATAAAGCAACATATGAGGCACGGGAACCGAGAGTGAGGGGTGCTATATATCAAATTATATTCCATGAATCCAATGGATTCAACGATTCCTCAATCAGAGTCTCGTATTTTGTTTTATGAGCAGTTGCAAGCCACATCCCAAACCATTTCAGGTACTCTTGGCCAATTCCTCCTTGGGCATAAAAACCTAACAAAACAACATTTTTGTGTTCCATGAGATGTTGCAATATTTTTAGGCATGGACTAAGTGACCAAATTTTCCATCCACTCTCGAGGCACCATTTCATAAATTGGATCCCTTAATCAAAATGTTGCATTGCTTCTTACTAGGCAAAACCCTAGTTCTTGAAATCAATGAATAAAGCAACTTTCGAGGAATGGGACCTAGGAGTGAGGGGTTCTATAGATGAAATTGTATGCCAAGAATCCAATGGATTCGATGGTTCCTCAATCCGAGTCTCTATTTTCTTTTTAGACCTAATAGTAAGTCGCATCCCAAACCATTTCGGGGAATCTTGGCTAATACCTCCTCGGGGCATAAAAACCAAATGAAGCAACATTTTTGAGTTGAGATGTTGCAATATTTTCTAGGCATAGAATAGGTGACCACATTGTACATTCACTCTCAAGAAAAAGTTTCATAAATTGGACCCCTTAATCCAAATGTTGCAATGTTTCGTACTAAGCGAAACCCTAGTTCTCAAAATCGATGAATAAAAAAAACTCTGAGGCATGGGACTCGGGAACGAGGGGTGACCTAGCTGAAATCATATGCTATGAATCCAATGGAGTCAATGGTTCTGCAATATGAGTCTCAATTTTCATTTTATGCTCAGTTGCAAGCCGCATCCAAAACCGTTTCAGGGACTCTTGGCCAATTCCTCCTCGGGGCATAAAAACCTAACAGAGAAACATTTTTGAGTTTCATGAGATTCTGAAAGATTTTTTAGGCATAGAATAGGTGACCACTTTTTCCATCCACTCCTAAGGATTGGTTTCATAAATTGGACCCCTTAATCGAAATGGTGCATTGCTTCTTACTAAGCAAAACCCTAGTTCTTGAAATCAATGAATAAAGCAAACTCCGAGGCATGGCACCAAAGCGTGAGGGGTTCTCTAGCTGAAATCATATGTTAGGAATCCAACAGATTCAATGGTTCCTCAATCCAACTCTCAGTTTTCACTTTATGCCCAGTTTCAAGTCGCATCCCAAACCATTTCAGGGACTCTTGGCCAATTCCTCCTCGGGGCATAAAAACCTAACGAAGCAACTGTTTTTAGTTTCGTGAGATGCTACAACCTTATTTAGGCATGTAATAGGTGACCACATTGTCCATCCACTCCCGATGCACGGTTTCATAAATTGGACCCCTTAATCCAAATGTTACATTGCTTCGTACTGAGAAAAATCCTAGTTCTCAAAATTGATGACTAAAGAAACTTTTGAGGCATGGGACCCAGGAGTAAAGGGTGATCTAGCTTAAATGCTATGCTAGGAATCCAATGGATTTGACGGTTCCTCAATCCGAGTCTCGGTTTTATTTTTATTCCCAATTGCAATTCGCATCCCAAACCATTTTGGGGACCCTTAGCCAATACCTCCTTGGGGGATAAATACCTAATGGAGCATCATTTTTGAGTTCTATGAGATATTGCAATATTTTTTAGGCATGGTATAAGTGACCACTTTGTCCATCTTCTCCCTAGGAACAGTTTCATAAATTGGACCCCTTAATTGAAATGTTGTAGTGCTTCTCAAAATCGATGATTAAAGAAACTTCCAAGGCATGGCACCTGGGAGTGAGGGGTGTTCTAGTTGAAATTGTATGTGAATAATCCAATGGAGTCAATGATTCCTCAATCCAATTCTTGGTTTTCATTTTATGTGCAGTTGCAAGCCGCATCCCAAACCATTTGAGAGACTCTTAGCCAATGCCTCCTTGGGGCATAAAAACCTAATGGAGCAACATTTTTGAATTCTGTAAGATGTTGAGATATTTTTTAGTCATGGACTAGGTGACCACATTGTCCATTCACTCTCGAGGAATGGTTTCATAAATTGGATCCCTTAATCCAAATGTTAAATTGCTTCTTACTAGGTGAAACCCTAGTTCTCAAAATCGATGAATAATTCAAACTCCGAGGCATGGGACCCAGGAGTGAGGGGTTCTCTAGCTGAAATTGTATGCCAGGAAACCAATAGAGTTGATGTTTCCACAATACGAGTCTCAATTTTCATTTTATGCTCAGTTGAAAGAGGCATCCCAAACCATTTCGCGAACTCTTGGCCAATTCCTCCTTGGGGTATAAAAACCTAACAGAGCAACATTTTTGAGTTCCATGAGATGTTGAAATATTTTTTAGGCATGAAATAGGTGACCACATTGTCCATCTGCTCCCAAGGCATGGTTTCATAAATTTGACCCCTTAATCGAAATGGTGCATTGCTTCTTACTTGGTGAAACCCAAGTTCTCGAAATCGATGAATAAATCAACCTCTGAGGCATGGGACCTGAGAGTGAGGGGTGTTATAGCTGAAATAGTATTCTAGGAGTCCAATGGATTCAACAGTTCCTCAATCCGAGTATCGGTTTTTGTTTTATGCCCAGTTGCAAGTCACATCCCAAACCATTTCAGAGACTCTTGGTCAATTCCTCCTCGAGGCATAAAAACCTAATGGAGCAAAATTTTTGAGTTATGTGAGATATTGAAAGCTTGTTTAGGCATGGAATAGGTGACCACATTTTCCATCCTCTCTTGAGGCACAGTTTCATAAATTGGACCCCTTAATCCAAATGTTGCATTTCTTCTTACAAAGCCAAACCCTAGTTATCTAAATCGATGAATAAATCAAATTCCGAGGCATGGGAACCATGAGTGATGGGTTCTCTAACTAGAATATCATTCCAGGAATCCAATAGAGTCGATGGTTCTTCATTATGAGTCTCGGTTTACGTTTTATGCTCAGTTGCAAGTCGCAACCCAAACCATTTTGGGGACTCTTGGCTAATACCTCCTCGGGGCATAAAAACCTAACGGAGCAAAATTTTTGAGTTTCGTGAGATGATGAAAGATCGTTTATGCATGGACTATGTGACCACTTTTTCCATCCACTCTCGAGGCACGGTTTCATAAATTGGACCCCTTAATCCAAATGTTTCATTGTTTCTTACTGGGAGAAACACTAGTTCTTGAAATCGATGAATAAAGCAACCTTCGAGGAATGGGACCCAGGAGTGAGGGATTCTCTAGGTAAAATCATATGCCAGGAATACAACGGATTAAAAAATTATGCAATACTATTCTCATTTTTTGTTTTATGCGCAGTTGTAAGCCGCATCCCAAACCATTTCGTGGACTCTTGGCCAATTCCTCCTCAGGGCATAAAAACCTAATGAAGTAGTATTTTTGAGTTCCATGAGATGTTGCAAGCTTGTTTAGGCATGGACTAGGTGACCACTTTGTCTATCCGCTCCCGAGGAACAGTTTCATAAATTGGACCCCTTAATCGAAATGTTGCATTATGTCTTATTAAGTAAAAACCTAGTTCTCAGAATCGATGAATAAGGAAACCTCTAAGGCATGGGACCCAGAAGTGAGGGGTAATCTAGTTGAAATAGTATGCTAGAAATCCAACGGAGTCGATGGTTCCTCAATCTAAGTCTCGGTTTTATTTTTATTCCCATTTGCAAGTCGCATCCCAAACCATTTCAGGGAGTCTTGGCCAATTCCTCCTCGGTGCATAAAAACCTAACGGAGAAACATTTTTTAGTTTTGTGAGATGTTGCAAGCTTGTTTAGACATGGACTAGGTGACCACATTTTCCATCCACTCCCGAGGCACGTTTTCATAAATTGAACCCCTTAATCCAAATGTTGCATTGCTTCTTACTGATAAAAACCGTAGTTCTCGAAATCGATGAATAAAGAAACTTTCGAGGCATGGGACCCAAGAGTGAGGGGTTCTCTAGCTAAAATCATATCTAAGGAATCCAACAGATTCGACAGTTCCTCAATATGAGTCTCATTTTTCCTTTTATGCCTAGTTTCAAGTTGCATCCAAAACCATTTCGAGGACTCTTGGCCAATACCTCCTTGGGGGATAAAAACCTAACGGAGCAACATTTTTGAGTTCTGTGAGATGTTGCAAGCTTTTTTAGACATGGTCTAAGTGACCACTTTTTCCATCCACTCCCGAGGCACGGTTTCATAAATTGGACCCCTAAATCCAAATGTTGCATTTCTTCTAACTAAGAAAAACCCTAGTTCTTGAAATCAACAAGTAAAACAACTTTCAAGGCATGGAACCTAAGAGTGAGGTGTGCTCTAGATGAAATCCTATGAAAGGAATCCATCAAATTAGATGGTTCCTCAATCCGAGTCTCGGTTTTAGTTTTATGCGCAGTTGCAAGTCACATCCCAAAGAATTTCACAGACTCTTGGCCAATACCTCCTTGGGGCATAAAAACCTAACGGGTCAACATTTTTGAGTTTCGTGAGATGATGAAAGATTGTTTAGGCATGGAATAGGTGACCACATTGTTCATCCGCTCCAAGGCATAGTTTCATAAATTGGACCCCTTAATCCAAATGTTGCATTGCTTCTAACTGAGTAAAACCCTAGTTCTCGAAGTCAATGAGTAAATCAACTTATGAGGCATGGCACCCAAGAGTGAGGGGTTCTCTAGCTAAAATAATATGCCAAGAATCCATCGAAGTCAACAGTTCCTCAATATGTGTCTCGATTTTCATTTTATACACACTTACAAGTCACATCCCAAACCATTTCAGGGACTCTTGGCCAATACCTCCTTGGGGCATAAAAACCTAATGGATCAACATTTTTAAGTTTCATGAGACGCTGCGATCTTTTTTAGGCATGGACTAGGTGACCAAATTTTCCATCCGCTCCCGATGCATGGTTTCATAAATTGGACCCCTTGATCCAAATGTTTCATTTCTTTAATGTATTCAAGGTTGGGCATTACATATGCGTAAGAGCATGTCTGGAAGTGAATGTTATTTGATATAAACATGCAAATTCTTTCTTTGGAACGATTGACATTTGGATGTGTTCTAGTTGAATAAGTATCGAGAGCATCTTCATAATTACCTACAGACTAGTTAATTCTCAAAGGACCTTTGAAGCATATTACAGTGCCAAAATGTCCTAGAAAAATATTCATTTGTGAAATATAAGAGAAGAATATATATAGAACAATTAACTCTCAAAGGATCTTCGAGGAAAACATAATCATATATAGAAAAAAATGGAGAGGGTTGGCACTTACGGTTATGTAATAGAATTTACAGTTGATAGTTAAATTCTATAACAATTTTTTTTATGATCTTTACTAACGTTTATTGGAATTGTTGCATGTTTTACATCATTGGAATGACATCTTATCTGTAACTTATTTGAAATTTTATTATGGTACGTGCACTTTGATATGATGTAATATGATTATGGTTTCATTTCATATGTTGTAATATTAGAAATATAACATAAAAATTAATTATTGCATGAAATAAATAATAAATTTTCATTTTGAATGTTTATTTGTGCAGAACACGTGTATTCCAAAAGATCCAGCTAATCCTCATGAGATAGATCCATATTATAATGGGTCTAATATAGACATGGGAGATGATGATGATGAGGCAGACGTAGAAGACGTCGAGGTAGACAACGATGATGATCATGATAGTGATGATGATGATGAGCCAGTTGCTGGTAGTAGCCAGTGACATTGATCATATAGACTCCATCATGGATCATCATTGATATATCGTTATGATACCTATTTTCATGTTTACTATCATATGTAACATTTTCACCTGTAGTACCAATTATTGAGTTGTATCATTTTGACTTATATCATTTGGACATGTATCATCTTGACTTGTATCATGTTGGCATGTATCATTTTGAGTTACACCATCTATCATTTTCACTTATATCATTTTGACTTATGCCAACTGTTGGCCATGTATTATTTTGACATGTTATTGATCTACTGGCATATTTGACTTTCACTTGTTTTAGTTATATATGATGATGATCTTATCAATATTGACTTGTTAATATATATATATATATTGGAAGTGGTCGATGATTTTTGAATGAATATTTATTACGTATGATGATTTTACTTTACTACTCAGGATGGATGTTGTCAAACTCAATTAAATTTATTGATGAATGATATGACATAAATTCGAAATGTGATATTTGTTTTTTTAAGATCTCCGAAAATGTTATGATATACATTTCAAATGAGATATCTGTTTTTTTTTTAAGATATAAGTTGTTTGACATGATACTTATCTAATATTGGTATATTTGACTCAGTGGTTTTAATTATAGATGATGATCATGTTATAATCATTATCTTTTTATTTTCTATATATTGTATGTTGTAGATTTTATTTTAATGGAGATTTAATAAGTATAATGATGTTGTTAGTTTGTATGGATGTTTGTTTCCCTAAAAGTTATTTATAAATGTTATCCTCTAAAATACTTCAAATGAAATATGACTTACTCTATAATAATATAAGTTTTTTAAAAGGCGTGATATATTTAACTAATTAAATTGAAATAAAAAAAAATATTAAATTAATAAATGGAAGTTGTAAAGGAAGCAACATGAGTTGTTAAAATGGAAGCAAAATGTGTCTCTAAGATGGATGTTAAACTCGACATTATATTGGAAGCCATACTTGGAGCTATTTTTGGATCTAAGTAGGAAGCTAAATTGGTTGCTTAACAAGAAGCAAAGTTGGATGCTAATTAAGAAGCAAATCCCAACACTAAAAGGAAGAAAACCTTGGACCTAAAAAAGAAGCAAAACCAGATGCTAAAAAGGAAGAAAACCTTGGAACTAAAAAGAAGCAAACCATGGAGCTAACAAGGAAGTAATTATGGAAGAAAAATTCGGTGTCAATTAAGGAGAAAAATCTGGTGGCACTTTGGAAGCAAAAAAATAAGCATTTTTGGAAGAAAAAAAGGAAGCAACAATGGAAGCCAAGCCATAAGCAATCTTGGAAGAAAAACTTGGTGCTATTGATATTATGGTAGCTGCGGGAGATATTTACCTCTACATGTAAACCTAATGAAAATAGAATACTCTTGGAAGCAAGAAGAAACCCTAATGAGTTGGTTAATAACCCTAAAAGACAAGTTGGCTCAAGAGGATAATTTGTATTAGGTTATTAGCCTCCAAGATAAGAAGTCAGCAAAAAGAAATATTATATACTGAGTAAATAGGTACCCAGAATGAGAAGTAGGCCCAGGCAGTTAGCCAGAATTAGTATAAATACAGGAGGCCAGTCTTCATTCTGGTAGGCATTCTCAGAACTACATATCTCACTTGTGCACACTGCAGTTAGCCAGTTTTGTGCGCAAGTTTGGAGGAGGGCTACCGTTACAGCTGTTGTAGCTAGCAGATTCCATTTTGGCTTGGAATATCTCTTGGTTATGGTTTGGACTATCTGATCAACTCTTATTTGGTGCTCTATCCTTGGAGAAAGGTGTGATACCTCTTATGTGGTTGTCTAGCCTAGGCTTTTCTTCCGGAGTGATTCTCTGTCAAGGTTAAGGTGCTCGGAGGGTGGCTTCGGCCTATGGTTGGGTGACAATAATGATATTGCCTATGGTAAAACAAGCACATCCATTATATTTTAATATGTTATGGGCCCACACCTCCTTCATTCAGTGTAATTGATGGAAGGAAGCATTGTCATAAGGATATTAAGCTCGTTGAAGAACTGTCACTAGTATTTCTAGTAGGAGCAGTCACCAAAGCACTATCGCTAGGGTTATTAGTAGGTGCAGTTGCAAAAACCCTAATCCTCTCGTTGAGGCACCTTAAGTGAAGATATTGACCTAATTTCTGGATAGACCAGTGCACTCTAGCCTAGCGCATCTCCTGGTACTCTCAGCAAGACAAGACGTCAAGTTTGAGTTTTTGGTCAAATCTAGGGTTGACCAAGTCAAAACAACCATGAATTGCTCTATGAAGTCATAAAATAAGTTATATGGAGTGTCTAACTTCAAAGCGTGGAATACAAGGATTGACCTCATCCTTGCCAAGAATAAAGTGTTGGATATCGTGAAAGGAAATATCGTGAAACCAAAGTTTGAAGAAGGAAAAGAGAAAGAACTGCAGAACCTTGCAGTTATGGAAAAGTTCAAAGATGGTGAAATCAATGCCATGAGTATCATAGTGGATTCTATAAAAGACCACTTGATACCCTACATATCCCATCTTGACTCATTAAAGAAGATGTATGATACCCTAATAAACCTCTTCTCAATTAGAAACATTGGACAAATAATGAGTCTGAAGAATGAGCTCTGTGACATGAAGATGAATGATGATGAAAGCATAACATCATACCTTGTGAGAATCTCATAGTTAAGAGATCATTTCAGAGAAGGAATTGGTAAACATAGTACTCAATGGTCTTCCCAAGACATGGGATTCATTTTCCGCAAGCATGAACACAAGGAAGGAGTATCCTACATTTGAAGAACTTTGGACTTGTTGTGCTCAAGAAGAATCAAGGATCAATGCAAAAGAGAAACCCCAAAAGAAGTACGATGATTAAGCCTTTACAACAAGATTCAATAATTTCAGGAACAAAGGGAAGTTTGGTTCAAGGAAGAATCCAAATCAAGAAAAAGACATGTCAGAAACACAATGTTTCAACAGTCGGAAGTACGGTCACTACAAAAATCATTGTCCCGAGCTAAAGAAAAGGAAGTGGATGCACGAAGCATCAGTTGCCGAAGAAAAGGAACCTACAAAGAAGACCAAGCAAGATAAAACAAACTTATTCTTCTAAAGACAAGGTAAAAATACTCTTCTTAGTTCTTGTACATATATTGTTTGCATAGTCTCTATACATATCTTGTATATCTATCTCTTAGAAGATAATATGTTCCAAGAAGAACTATACCTATGGAAGAACAAACAAGATAGGATTTCTATCATTATACAAGTCAGACAATACACATGAAAGGATGAAATACATCAAACAAATCATGTGAAATCTATTACAAATCAATCTTGAAGAAACTTAGAAGAAGTAAAGACAGAAAGAAGTCATCAATCAAGAGGAAATTGGAAAAAGATCTGTAACACCTTGTAGAAGGAAATAAGGATGCAGATGGAAGCATGGACTATGTTATATGGATGGAGACGATTATATATTTCCAAAATAAAAACATGCACTCATACATGAAGCAAGTATTAGGAGGGAGCTAATCCTATGATCCATTGAAGATGATGAAGTATATATCCATGGTAACAACCATGAAAGGCAGTACGAGTTCAGTTCGACCTTAGAAGAAGTCTTCTTCGAAGAGAAGCCTTAAAGTATCCCTGGTTCTCCATCTGCATCCCTAATCCTATGATGAAAGGAAGAAGTGGAATCTTTAGGGCATGGAATCTATAAGAAACTCCATCGACCCAAGAGCTAAAGAAAAACATGAGGAAGAACATGAAGATTCCAAGAAAGAAAGAAAAGCCAAAACAACCAGTCATTGTATCGAGAATCACAAGATTACCAGCCTGATATGAACTCACTAAGAGAAATCAAGAAAATGAACTAAAAGTTGTGATGAAGAACAATGTATGAAAGACTTATGAATGTAATCATTGCGAGATTCAGAACTAGAGGTTATCCCAGATGGAGGGAGAAGACTATGATGACTACCTATTCCAGTAAACCAGATATATCTCTACATGAGCCATTATATCATCCACAATATCCATAGGTTGGAATTGACATTAGATGAATGCAAATAATGTTATCCAGAATAATTGAACAAAGAGTGTGTGTAGAGAAACCTCAATGCTTTTAGGTATACCAGTAAGAGACCCTTGTATGCAGATGAAAGAAGACAACTTGGTGGAGAACTTCCAATGCACAACATAAGCATGGTGAAGACTTTTAGAAGATAAGGATGATGGATTTCCAATCCATGAAAAAGATCTCATGATGAGAAAAGAAGTTCCACATGGATATGTTCCAGTTTGAGCCTTGCCACGATGTTATGAGCTAATGGGGAACAAAATATGAATCCAATAATCACACACTATATTGATCAGAGATATATGAAGCCTTCAGAGAAAACCAGTGTTCCAGAAAGACCAAAGTACATTGAGATCAATCATTACACTCTCTGTGATGAATTCCATAAAAGAGAAAGTGGTTCTCAAATATATATATATCCATAGATGATCAGATAAATAGACATTTTGGTAAAGCCTCTGTCCAATATAGAAGAGTTTGTGTACTCAAGTTGGAGCTCGTGGAGACGACTTCCCTATTGAAAAAGGAAGATATGACTCCCAGGTTGGGAGGGAGAACTGATGTGTATTGATTTATGGACAATCATTCTTCAGTTTGAAAAAGGGTCCAGGATGAGAATTTCCTTTCCAGTTCACAAAGTGGTTTGAGATTTCTGACGAACAAACATTTTCCAGTTCGGAAAAATGGTCCAGATCGAACGGTCATTTTTGTACTGAAAATGGTTCGATGGATTATTGATGTACCATAGACAACGATTTCCCATTGTGGTTAACATGGGGAATGGTCTAGGGAAGTCTCTCTTCTTGAGGGTTACTCAAGAAGACTAGCCCTCCTCGTTAGACAATGATTTCCCATTGTGGTTAACATGGGGAATGGTTCATTTTGGAGGTTGGTGCAGGACAGTCATTTCCTTTGGAAATGGTCTGGACAGTCATCCCTTAGGGAAAATTCATTCTCTCCAAGTTTCATTTTGTTTAGTGTCGGAGGAATGGCCCAGGGTGGAGAATGGGCCAGGTTCAGCAATCAGGGACAAGCATTCCTTAGGGCAGACTCATTCTCTATAGGTTTCACTTTGTTTAGTGCTGGAGGAATGGCCTGGGGTGGGGAATGGTCCAGGTTCAGCAATCAGGGACATGGATTCCTTATGGCAGAGTCATTCTCTCCAGGTTACACTTTGTTTAGTGTCGGAGGAATGGCCCAGGGTGGAGAATGGTACATGCTCAGAAATTAGGACAGTTATTCTTCCTTGCCTGAGAAGAATAGTCTAGATAGCTCATCATTGATGTTCGAATTTCTGAGGGCAGATTCTCTTCCAGATATCACAGATGTGAGTGGAAGAATGAACCAGATGATTCAATTTATATCATAACAATGTTTTCTGTGCAGGTTGATATCAAATGATTGTTATGGAGACTGTATGTCTCTGAACAGTAGATGCATGCTACTGTGGTGGATATGTTCCACTGATTATGATTATATATCATTGATCAAGTATCTGTGTGCTACTTGGTGTGGTAGTGTACCACTGGATTGTCGTTGTGTACTACTATGGATAGACACAGTTGTGTTCTATTGAATGATATTGTTCTGATTTCCTTGAATACTATCAACAGTGTTGGAAATGATTATCATCTAGATGGATGATCAATGGACAGAGATTTCCCAGACGGAAAATGGTCCAGGACATTTACTCTTCTAGGACATATGTCCGGATTAGAAGAATCGTTCTTGTGTCACTCTATGGAGTGAGTGACTTATCCAAAATCATGTCTGATTACTCAGATGGAGTATGGTTTCGAGAGATGATGCAGTTGATAACACTGATAATGATGATGGTGCTCATGATATAATTATATATCATTGATCAAGTATCTGTGTGCTACTTGGTGTGGTAGTGTACCACTGGATTGTCGTTGTGTACTACTATGGATAGACACAGTTGTGTTCTATTGAATGATATTGTTCTTATTTCCTTGAAGACTATCAACAGTGTTGGAAATGATTATCATCTAGATGGATGATCAATGGACAAAGATTTACCAGACGAAAAATGGTCCAGGACATTTACTCTTCTAGGACATATGTCCAGATTAGAAGAATCGTTCTTGTGTCACTATGTGGAGTGAGTGACATATCCAAAATCATGTCTGATTACTCATATGGAGTATGGTTTCACGAGATGATGCAACTGATAACACTGATAATGATGATGGTGCTCATGATATAATCATGAGATATTCTATACGACTATGTTGATACTACCGGGTGAATGGTATGTTTGTGCTCAATACCATTACCTATAATACCTCCCTAGCTAGGAGGGAGTGTTGATATTATGGTAGCTATGGGAGGTATTTACCTCCATGTGTAAACCTAACGAGAATAGAATAACCCGGGAAGAAAGAAGAAACCCTAATGAGTTGGCTAATAACCCTAGAAGACAAGTCGACTCAAGAGGATAATTTGTATTAGGTTATTAGCCTCCAAGAGAAGAAGTCGGCCATAAGAAATAATATATATTGAGTAAATAGGTACCCAAAATGAGAAGTCGACCGAGACAATTAGCCAAAATTAGTATAAATACAGAAGTTCAGTCTTCATTCTGGTAGGCATTCTTAGAACTGCAGAGCTCACTTGTGTGCACTGTAGTTAGCCAGTTTTGTGTGCAGGTTTGAAGGAGAGCTTCTGTTGCAGCTGCTGCAACTAGAAGATTCCATTTTGGCTTGGAATATCTCTTGGTTATGGTTTGGACTATCTGATCATCTCTTGTTTAGTGCGTTATCCTTGGAGAAAGGTGTGCTACCTCTTGTGTGGCTATCTAGCCTAGGGTTTGCTTCCTGAGTGATTCTCTGTCAAGGTTAAGGTGCTCAGAGGGTGGCTTCGGCCTATGGTTGGGTGAAAATAGTGATATTTTCCATGGTAAAATGAGCACATCCATTATATTCTAACATGTGCTACCTAGGAAGAAAAAAAAGAAGCAATTTAGGTAGCAAACAAAGAAGTAAAAATGAAAGCAATTTTAAAAGCAACAAAAGAAACAATCATGGAAGCCATTTTAGAAGAAAAAAGACACAATAATGGAAGAAAAGCTTGGCATACATTTGGAAGCCAAACCATAAGATATTTTCAACATTATACTAGAAGAAAAACATGAATCATGATTGGGAGAAAAACTAGAAGTATATAAGGAAGCAAAACTGGACGCTACACTTCTAGGCGCTAAATTTGGTGCTATTGGAGGCGCTATATTTAGCACAAAAGTTTAACTACTCTAGGCGCTAAATCTGGCACTCAATCCAACACTAATCGAGGCACTAATTCTGACACCCATTTGAACACACCATTTGGCGATGGGTTTTGTGCCGACCATTGAGCCCAATTCATGCACTCAAAAACACAAAATTCTGACACTATTCTAGGTGCTAATGGCTTGTTTTGTTGTTGTGCCTATTGATGTAGTGGTGACACAAAATGTCATGTAGGAAGAGGTGTATTGGAAATATGGTACACGTAGAGGGACTAGAGGAGTGGTAATTTTGGCTATCAATGACTCCCAATTCAAGTTTTCAACACATGTACTTACCAATAAGCTTCTATGCAAGTGTCAGAAGGACAAGTGTCCATTGGAGGTAATCCTTGCAGCAGAGAGATGTGTCTAGGGAATCAAGATTTTCTCGTCTAGATACTTGATGAATGAGTTCATATAGGATTGTATGTATGTGTAGGACCATGAAAAAGAGTTCCACTACAATTGGGTGTTACTCATACTTTCAATGGTAGTGTGGAAGCCACCACTAGGCCAAGAGTACAACACATTAATTAATCCATCCTTCCTCGTGCCCAAATTCAATAAGTTGTAATACAATAAAAACAAGGATGTTCAGCGCGAGAACAACATAGTGTTCCAGCTATGGTACACTAAGATGATTCAAGTGACTGTGGAAGTATCACGCATACCGTGCAACCTAGTTAACATGTTATATGAGGATTATATTCTATTTGAAGCTGATTTTCATAATGTTTTCATCATCCCATGCATAGATCAAGAAATTTCTTTTGATGTCCTCCCATTTTTCATTATCGAGGAGTAAATTTAGAATGTTTCTATGCAGGGGTCAGAGTCAGTGTGGCCCAATCTAGATGAAGAAGTAGAGGTTTTGGAAACCTAGACAAAGAGGAAGTAGGAGTGTGTGGCCAAAGGGGAAGGTAAAGGACTAGATATCTAGCGAAAACGACACACCCAACCACAAAGAAAACTTTTCTCGTAAAAGGAAAACGAACATGAAATATGCCAATCCCAACAATGAGTTCTATCTCACACATGTGTTTATCTATTTAATCACCCAATGAAGAGGCATCCCCCTCTTAGACACCCCTAAAGTCTGTTAGGTGCAGGATATTTATTATTCAGACAAAGGGCCATGACATAGACTCTAGTGCTCAAGTTCAGGAGCCAAGTACTTCCCCCACACCAATATAGAAGATCATCAAGGTGCTGCAATCCAATTTGGAAGTGCAACAAATTCTGCATCGAGAGTCGTCACAACAATTGGGTGTGCCCTGTCACGCACTCAAAATTTCTAGACCATCGACTAGCCCCATGTCCCGAGAACATATGGTCACGGGTAGCACAACTGGAGCTACATCATTGTACTTCAGTACATAGAAGTGTGTTCTATAGCTAAACCCATTATCATTAATAGCCTTTGATGCATCCACTATTTCAAAGCTCCAGCCATTGTTTTATGTTGAGTTGGACTTAGTGAAAGTACCTTCATAGGACCTGCAAGTGTTCATGATAGAGATAACGAATGATTTGGGTGATAGGAAATGCACGATGAGATGGTCCTATATAGAGTTGCAATAGAGACATGTGTAGGAAGCGGTTGCACATAAGGAAGTCCAAAAACACCATGTGACAGAGGTGTCTTCACACACCTCATTACTTAGTTTTATAGATGAAGTATATGAGAGAATTCCCAGTTCATCTCGCGAAGTTGTTTCCCTACTTGTGCCAAACAAACTCATCAAGGTGTAGGAGGTTTTCTAACATCTATAGGCCCAAAATGAGGAGCTTCAAGAAAAATTGAAGAGCACCCCACCATCAAATCAGGTGGAGTTGTAGAATAATCTTGATGTAACAGAAAATTTGTTACACCAGGGACAAGCATGCATGGAATGATTCTCGAGGGTGGTCAAATACAACTTCCATCTATGGACTTGCCTTTAGAATTCCCCCGAAATTAATACCATCAAAGACCACATACACACAAGTGAGACGTAGATCAATGACAAGAAGAAATAAATTTCCTCCCTCTAACCTACAACGTACGAGGAGGCCATGATGGAGATATCTGACCTCCATTAAAATATTGCATTTTTCCAGGTTGAGCAACAAACAATATATGTTGTTGTGTTGTAAAAACAAGAGCAGACCTAGTAGCACCACTATGCACTTCCAGATGTGTAGGAGAAGGCATCCCTAATGATCGAGTTGGGCACACAAATCAAGCCTACATTTGGGTAGACCACACTAGTAAAGTTCGACAAATTTTCCCATGACTTGAAGGAATTTATAGAGGTATTTGATTAGTTTGACTCAAAGTTCCAAAACTTCGTCGTCAATCTCATGCACAAGATAACATCGGTCTCCTCCATTGCACCACAAATGGCTTGAGGCCCAACCAACTAATAGTGTTGGGGGTTGTTAACACCATAAGTGTTGGCTAGACCACGCGTTTGTTCCACAAGTGTTCTAAGTTCTACACTCACCACAAGTTTTGTACGACACAATGCCAATATTCAACGAGTGTCGACTAGTTTCTATTTTTCCTACGCCAACCATTTTGCAACACATGTGTCGAATTTGGTGTCGCACAAAGACTTATAAAAAATCATGTGTGCATATCCAGTCATGATCAGTTGTAACGATTCATAACCATTTTATAATTGATCGATTGTTCATGCTTGAGGTTGTTAGTGAGATAGTAGATTTATTATTATTACCACACTTATGTAGAGATACAAGGAATGCACACAAACTAGTAATGGTTGTTCATTGTTGATTGTTGATGACTAATTGTTGAGTATTGTGCATTGTAGTTCTTGGGTTGTGATTGTAATATGAGAGAGAAAGTATATCAAGATATAAGTTCTCTAGTCTTCGGTTTAAACTTAATGAGTCTTTGAGAAGGCTATGGCCCTTTTTGTATCTAAATGTATAACTATGATTGATGAATGAAAGAATGAGACATGAATTGATACTTCTTATCATGATTTCTATTATAGATGGATACTTTCTATCTATGTTAGACTATGATTTACTTATATTAATGTTGATTTGAATGAATAGGAGTTAATGTTCCCATTTGGTAATAATCCTTCATACAATGCACAAATGTTAGGTCTCAGTAATTCTGATAGTGTTCTAGGTGAGACCTTATTTAGTCCTTGAGTATTGAATATGTCGACGCTAATGGGGTATTTGTTGGTAAACCCTTCCGAACCCTAGGTCCAAAACACTAAGATAATAGGGTAGAGAGAGGGAGGGGGATACAAAGTGAGTGAGAGAGAGGGTTAGATGAGGAGAGAGGGGGGGGGAGAGGGATAGAAAGTGAGAGGGGAGAGTAGGGGAGAGAGATACAGGGAAACAAGGAGATAGGGAGAGAGGGTAAAATGAGGGGTGTGATATCGAGAGGGAGAGAGAGAGATATGTATGGGGGGAGAAAGGGAGTTAGCGAGAGATAGGGGAGAGAGGTAAAGAGTGAGAAGGAAAGAGAGAAGGTAGAAGAGAGGGGGGCGGGAAGTGAGAGGGAGAGAAATGAAAACTTAGGAATAGGAGTGCACATGTAACATCCCCAACCACCAAACAGGTAGGGCAATGTCACACAGGAAACATTCTTCTGCTCTGATACCAATTTGTAACGTCCCCAACCACCAACAGGCTGGGCAACATCACTGCAGAAATTCACTGTAATACCATTTTGTGGCAGCCTTGGCCACCTAGGTCGAGCCATGTAACACCACCAACAAACTACTAAGATCTGATAGCAGGGTAATTATTCATCCCGGAGTACGTATATATTACATGCATTTCTAATGAAATAAAAGGAAATTAAATATACTACTACCATACTACCTCATGCGAAATTGACCGTAAATGATACATGCAACGAAAGCACATGATAACATTGTAAGAATCATAGACATGAACAACAGACATCATTAAACACAGAATTGATACTTATCTTTGTATTGTGAAGACCACCGAATGTATGCAGAACTTCCACAAACTTCCCAGCCTTAGACCACATTGCTCATCACTCTCAGCAGCGGGTCACCCCGAGCTGGGACTAAACTCCACTTGGGAAAGGGATTTCCTAGGCTTGGCAAGGTTAAAAGGATTGTCACACAATTCAAAAAGAAGGATTCTCTCAGGAGCCACTTACGCCCACTGCTCATAGAATCTCATTCCCCACATGCCTATCCCACCCAAGGAGTATACCCTTTCAGTGTCACACAATTCATCAGTTGCTCCACCTCCCTTTCGGGGCTTCAACAACAGGATGGAAAGGAACTCTCAGAGATCTGTAGCTATTACTGGACTCCCTCCAGGAGAATTCACTTTCTCAGCACACTCTCTCACCTAGATATTTTCTCACAGGCCTTACAACCTACCTCTTCAATCTACGGGCTTGACAACCCGCCTTTTCAAACCACAGGCCTGACAACCTATTTCTTCTATCCATCTCCTAAGACAACCAGGTAGGGGCGAAGGAAACAAAAAAACTCAGGTAAGGCAGAGTATGGTTCAGCAAAATAGCAATGCGCACAAGTTACAGAGGTTCTCGATGGCCACGGGTTCAATAATAGCAGAAATGGTTGGCTGTGTGCTTGCTTGGTGCGTGAGTGAACTTGTCAGGATAAAGGTTTCTGACTGGTCAGAGAATGGTGAGAATGGTGAGAGTGTGAGAGCCAACCATGTGTCCCCCTGAACCTCTGTGAGTCCCCTAAACCTCCGTGAGTCCCCCCCAAACAGTAAGAATCCCCACTTAAAATTGAATGTTCCTGAGCTGACACCTGTCGCTCATGAAGCACGTTCCTTTCCATTTGGAAGTCATTCCCTCTTCCCAAAGGAACTTAAGATATAATCATATCCTTCTATCAACATTTAAAATAATAACAAATTATTCTTGGAACTAAGCTATTAAGCTTAGTCCCTATTTCCATACTCTCATCCCCCTCTCTCTTACCCAGCCTAGTGGAGCTTAGTCCCCCATACTCTTTCTTCGTGGTCGGTCTACACGCAGTGATGTTTTTATATTAATAATACAAATATTTACATGTTCAAAACAGGCTCCTGGCCTTTAACAACTAGTCTCTCCGGCATAAAAAACACATAATCCTATCAACTTATAATTACTTGGTGCACCGGGCTACAAAACATGTTACAATTCATAAATAAAACTGGGGCTCATCCTTGGGGATATTACAATCCCCTCCCCTTATATTTGCATTGTCCTCAATTTAACTTATTTACATAGCATCAACAATATTTTCAAAATCTTCAAAAATATGTGGGTATTCTCTCCGCATAGCATCCTCATGCTCCCATGTCATGTCCTCAGGACCGTACCACATCCACTGGACCTTTACAAGCCCTATGGATCGATTCTGGATCTGCTTTCTCTTCTGGTCCAATATGCGCACCGAATACACTTGCAAGGCGCCTTCTTGCTCCACCTAAATCACATTCCAATCAATCACATGATTAGGATCAGGTATATTCTTCTTGAGTAATGAAACATGAAATACATTATGAACAATCATGGATGCAGGTAATGCATGCATATAAGAAACCGGTTCAATTATTTCTAGGATTTCAAATGGTCCACAATATCTGGCTGCCAACTTGGAACAGTTTCTCATCTTTAGGGAACTTTTGTTGGATTTTACTTTCAAGAACACATGATCACCCACTTTAAACTCCCTGTGGGTTTTGTTCTTATCAACATAACTTTTCTACCTTTCTTGGGCATCCTTCAAATTCTGCTTAATCTTCAACATTTTCTCATCCATTTCCTTAAGAAAATCTGGCCCAATTATTGCTCTATCAGCTCGGTTGTCCCAACTTATTGGTGTGCTTCACTTTCTGTCATAAAGTGCTTCAAACGGGCTCATCTTCAATGATGCTTGATACCCATTGTTGTAAGTAAATTCTACCAAGTGTAGATAATCCTCTCATTTATATGGTTTGTCCATCACATACATCCTTAGCATGTCTTCTATCACTTGGTTTACCCTTTATGTTTTCCCATCAAACTCAGGATGATAGGCTGTACTGAAGTTCAAGTTCATTCTGAACCCCTTGAATAACCCTCTCCAAAACTTTGAGGTAAATTTTGGGTCTCTGTCAGACACAATTGTCTTGGGTATGCCTTGTAATCATGTTACTTCCCTCATATATATATCAACAACATTAACTGCCTTGTGAATAGTTTTTAATGGAATAAAATGGGCAGCTTTAGTAAGCTTATCCACCACCACCATGATGGAATCATGTCACTTGTTTGTTCTGGGTAATCCTATGATGAAATCCATAGTCACCACTTCCCACTTCCACTCAAGAATGGGTATTGGTTGCAGTAATCCAGCTAGGTGTCTATGCTTAGCCTTGACCCTTTGACATTATAAGCATTTAGCTATGTATTCAACAATTTCCTTCTTTATGCCTAGCCAATAATATTGGCTCTTGACTGCTGAAACTGTTTTATGATATCCTGGGTTTCCTTCATAAGGCACATTATGTATCTCTTTCAAAATTTCACTCCTCAATCATGGAGAATTGGGTACATAGACTCTGTTTCTGTACCGAAGGATTCCATCAATTCCCAATTCATAATCCTCAACCTTTTGCTTCATTTTACCTTGCCGCAATTTTGTTACTAATTCCATGTATTGCAAATCCGAATTTGAAGCTTCATAAATTCTACCTTTAAGATCCGTCTGATACATGTTAATGGTTGTAGCATGAAGTTCATGCAATCTCTTACTGAGTGCATCAACCACTTGGTTCTCCTTTCCTTTGATGTGCTTGATATCAAAGTCATACTCACATAGGAATTCCAACCGTATACTCTGCCTAGAATTCAAAGTAGGTTGATCAAACAAATATTTCATATCATTATGGTCTGTCCTTAGATCAAACCTCTTTCCCATGAGGTAGTGCCTCCACTTCTTCAAAGTGTGCACTATGGCTGCCAATTCCAAATCATGAGTGGCATAGAGACTTTCATGCTCTTTCAACTTCATTGATTCATAAGATAAAACAAACCCATTTTGACTGAGGAATCCACCCAGTCCTTCTATACATGCATCTGTGCATACAATGAAGTCTTCATTCGGATATGTGATCTTCAGAATTAGAGCACTGGTTAACAGTTGCTTCAATTGTTGGAAACTCTTTTCGAATTCTTCTATCCATTGAAATTTCTTCCCCTTCCTTTACAAGGAAGTGATGCTGTGAGATATTCTCGAAAACCCTACAATGAACCTTTTGTAGTAGCCAGCTAGACCCATGAAGGATCTGAATTTTGTCACATTCTTAGGTGTTTTCCACCCTTTAATTGCCTCAATATTTTCAGTGTCCACTGCTATCCCATCCTCAGATATGATATGCCCCAAATAGTGAATTTTGTTTTGATAAAATGAGCACATGCTCAACTTGGCATACAGTTGATTCTCCCTTAGCACTTGCTCAACTTGGCATACAGTTGATTCTCCCTTAGCACTTGCAACACCATCCTCAAATGATGTTCATTCTCTTCCTCTAACTTGGAATATACAAGGATGTCATCCAAAAATACAAGGACAAACTTGTTTAAATATTCCCGAAAAACACCATTCATTAAGCACATAAAAACAATTGGTGCATTTGACAACCCAAATGGCACCACTGTGAATTCATAATGACCATACGTTGTCCTAAAGGCGGTCTTGTTGATATCTTCCTCTTTAATCCTTACCTAATGATATCCTGACCTCAGATCTATCTTTGAAAATATCTTTGCATCCTTCAATTGATCAAAGAGATCACCATTCCTTGGCAAAGGATACTTGTTCTTTATCGTTACTTTATTCAACTGTCTGAAGTCGATGCACAATCTCAATGTCCCATCTTTCTTCTTCACAAAAAATACTGGGGCACCCCAAGGTGATACACTTGGGCATATATACCCCTTCTTCAGAATCTCTTCAAGCTGCATTTGCAATTCCTTCAGCTCTGGTGTACTCATTATGTAAGGATTCTTTGACATTAGAGCTACTCCAGGCATTAGATTTATAGAGAAATCAATATCTCTCTTTGGAGGTAGTCCCGATACATCCTTGAACACATCCCCAAAATCTTCCAGGACTGCATGGTCCTCCATAATTGGTACCTTATCGTTATATGCTTCCTCCATATGGGATGCAAATATTTGGCAACCTTTCCTGTATCATTTCTTCAGCTGCATTGCTGAAATTTCTCTGATAGTAACTTCCCTAGGAATTCCTTGGATTATTTTTCGATTTCCTTCCTCATCTAGGAAAGTGAATTCCTTGTTACGACAGTCTAATATGGCATGGTGTTGGTCCAACCAATCCATACCAATCAGACAGTCATATGATCCCAAAGGAAAGATGTTCAAATGTGCCTTGGTACTCAGTCCATTCATGCCCACTGGACATGATTTAACCCACTCAACAACCTTTCTATTAGCTCCTATAGCCATCTACATGCACCATCCAAGATTTCACATGCTTTCTTCTTGGAAATTGCAACCTTTCCACTACCTTGGGATCTACATAACTATGACTAGCCCCTGAATCAATTAAAATAGTAAAGGCATGGTTATTGATCATACCTTCAACTTCAATCATGTGTGATTGAAACTTAGCTTGCTTGTTGTCCAAGGCTTCATAGATCCTTGACATTCTACTGCCCATGTCCTCCACTATTTTTGCTTGTTGAGCATTGTGGACAACTCTCACTTTATCACTTTATTGATCATACCTTCAACTTCAATCATGTGTGATTGAAACTTAGCTTGCTTGTTGTCCAGGGCTTCATAGATCCTTGACATTCTACTGCCCATGTCCTCCACTATTTTTTCTTGTTGAGCATTGTGAGGGAAATCTCTATGCTTGTGGTCCCCTTTACAACCCCAACATTGCATAGGTGGTTGTCTTGTCCTTTGTCCACCTACTTCAGTCATCCCGAGCTCTCTAAACACTAGTTGTCTTAGAGGATTATTCTTGAAAAAGGGTGGCTTTTTCCCCTTCTACCTCTGTTCCCTCTTAAACTTCTTCTTATCTTCCCAAGATCTTTGATAAGTAGGCTTTCCTTTATGCTTGATCAGGGGATCAAATTTTGCTCAAAAATTCAAAGTGCTAGGAATTGCTTCAAATCGAACGAGAGCATAGGCCTCATCGTTGCAAGCCCAATGCAACTCATTTGGGTTCAAACAGATGTCAGGAACAAGAGATATTGTGTTCTGTTCAAATTTACAAACATGCAAAAAAAAGGGGTTGCTGACTGTACAGTCCGTATGGACACTGACGTGGTAGGTCGTACGACACATGGCAGGCCATACGACACGTGGCAGACAGGCATTCAGACAGTTGGCAGGTGACTTGGCATGTTTGGCAGTGAATGGAATGACGACACGTGGCCCAGTCAATGGCCACCACGTGTCATCCATTTATTGATTTAAAACTTATGTCGTTGGTCAAAGTCGACCCCGCGACCTCCGAGCAAGGGAAAATACTTGGCAAAGAGCCGCCAACTGGCGTGCCACTAGTTGTTCCTTGTTATATA
>JZKD02S0117275.1:269328-282101 GCA_000966675.3 Picea glauca | reverse complement strand
CAGTTGGAAAAGAGTCAAGCCAAGTACAAGACGAGACATGACAAGCATCGTGTTGATCACAGTTTCCAAGTTGGAGATGAAGTTTGGCTTTACATCAGTAAGGAGAGGCTTAAAGTAGAAGGTAAAAAATTGAAACCGATTCGATATGGTCCTTTCAAGATTATCGACAAGATTGGTAACAGTGCCTTTCATTTAGATTTGACTCCTTATATGCAAATGTATGCAGTTGTTAATGTTGAGAATTTGAAATTGTATGAGCCTACGTTGAATGATGATCAAGGAGAGCATATTGAGATTCCTTCTATAGATGATTTTTCCCCAGAATATCTTATAGAACTGCAGGAAGACACCATTCTTGACAGAAGAATGCGAACTTCAAAACGAGGAAATGTGGAGTATCTTCGAGTTGGTCTTAAAGGAACAAATCCAAGCAAAGCCAAGTGGATTGAGGTTGGAAGAGTGAGGGAACTATACCCTCATCTTCAAATAGACTGAAAATAGTCTTTGGGAGGTCCAAAAGATTTCCAATGGGGAGGTGTGATCAGGGGATCAAATTTTGCTCAAAAATTCAAAGTGCTCGGAATCAATTCAAATCAAACGAGAGTGTAGGCCTCGTCGTTTCGAACCCAATGCAACTCGTTTGGGTTCAAACAGACGTCGAGAGAGAGAGAGATATCACGTTCTGTTCAAATTTACAAACATGCAAAAAAAAGGGGTTGCTGACTGTAAAGTCCATATGGACGCTGACGTGGCAGGCCATACGACACGTGGCAGACATGCATTCGGATAGTTGGCAGGTGACTTGGCATGTTTGGAAGCGAATGGAATGACAACACGTGGCCCAGTCAATGGCCGCCACGTGTCATCCATTTATTGGTTTAAAACTTATGTTGTTGGCCAGAGTCGACCCCGCGACCTCCAGGCAGGGGTAAAGAGCCGCCAACCGGCATGCCACCATTTTTTCCTTGTTATATATATGGTGCAATATATATATATATATATATATATATATATATATATATATATATATTTGTATATGCGTGTGGTTTGGGGTGCGACCGGGTCGGGGCTTAGCCCCAACCCTTGGTCGCAAAATATGTTACATATAACCCACAGATATCATATGGACGTGCACGTGAAGTTGTGTTTGTTCCAACGGTTATATCAATGACCTGCCATTTGGCCTTTGACCATTGGCTTATGTAACGGGAGCCTATGTTAATGCTAGCGCGTGGACGCATGGGTCATACGACCTGGCCCTTGATGGTTAGGGGTTAGGTGCGCCTGTAACTGTCCTACAGTTTGCACGGTCCACACGGTTGCGTCTGGTGCTAGGTTGTTACGCTTAAATATGCATGTGGGCTAGGTTGAGCAAACAAGGGTGCGTTTTGTAGATGTAGAGACAACAAGCTTAAAGGGGGGACTTCCAGGAAGCCTATCTTCTTCATTTTTTGGCCAAATGAGGTGCCGAAAATGCCTAACTAGGGGTTTTTGGACGTTCTGAATCCATTGGAGCAGTCTATTTGGCATTTTGAGCATTGTAAAGCACATTTTTGAGCACTTTGAGAAAATAATACAAATGATCCATTGGAAGCTGGACCAGGAGATGTAGCCCAAGAGAGGGGTGAACTCCTTTATCATTTGTTGTGTTATGTGTTTTCTTTTCATTGATTATGTTGTTGTTTATATGCATCTTGAATGAGTAAATCCTGTTAAAAATTGTGTTGCAAAGATGATCCATTTGCATTTTAACACATAAATTTTACTTGCAAATATTTTCAAGAATACAAGTCTTATTCATTTTTAGATCAATGTTGATCATATAATCATTTATCTCTCCTTATGGTTTCTTCCATAGTTTTAGGATCATCATATTGGATATTGTCACTAAGGAAAGATGGTAGTCCACTCAAATATCTTTGGGTTTTTACAATCTCATCTTTGATGAAAGGGACATAGTTCAACAACTATAGGAATATTCTTTCATATTCATATATATTAATGCTTCCCAATTTGAGTTCAAAGAAATCTTTCATCTTTCTGTTATAGTATCTCTTAGCTAAGTATTTATTTTCAAAGTGTTTCTTGAATTCCCTCCAGGTAACATTATTCTCTTTGATATGTTGTACTTGTACAAGCTGGTCCCACCACATGGATTCTTTTCCTTTCAGTTGATACATTGCAATTCTTCCTTCTGCATGAGAGGAGTAATTTTGCAGTTTGAAATATCAACATCTTCCTCCTGCAGTAATTCTGTAGTAATTCAACATCTTCCTCCTTCTGGTGCTCTCCATCAAACATAGGAGGTTTAATCTTGTTCATTTCACCCTTCATTTTATCCACTCCATATCTCCTATGCTTTCTGGTAGGAGATGGAATTGAACTACTGTGTTCCCTCCTCTTGGAGTGTCCTTTGGAGTGATGATGGTGTCTGCCAACACTCCTTGATTTTATCTTCTCATATGGGGACCTGTGACTTCCTGATTTACTAGAGTCACTCTCCTTATCCAATTTATTTTTTCTTCTTTCCAGGCTCTGCATCAACTTTATGTTGAATTTTCCCTGTTGTTCCCTGGATTTCATGAGCTTTATGTTATCTTCTCGGTGAGTCTGGACATATTTCTACAACTTTTCAATGATTTTCATCATGTTTCCTTCCTTATCTATCTCTTCTTCATTCCCATTGGTGTTCGATCCTTCAAATCCTATATGGACATCCATTCCTCTATCTTCATTTTCTGAACTGTAAGCACCCTGTGCCTTCCCCATTTCTCTGCACTGAGCGACAATTCGGTTTGGTTTTGAAAATCGTTAACTCTGCAAAAAGTGCAGTCAACCAGAATTTTGTCAGGCTATCAGACTTTAATAATTTTCTAGAATAAACCAATATGATTCCACAAAAAAATATCAAATTCCATTTTCTGCAGGTCTTGGTCGGTCAAGAACTCCTCGGATTTAATCTCTAAGCCCAGTTCTGTTTTACCAAAAATTTCGGGTGCTAGTCCATTTTATTCAGACCTTGGTTCTCATGTGACTTCGGGCTCTGGGCTTCACAAGTTTCCCCTTTTTTTCGCATCCCAACATAACAGAACAACAAATTGTAGAACGTGTGAAGAACGAAGGATCTATGGTCCACCTTCCTTCATGCACCACTTCTTCCGGAGTGTCAATTCTACAGACTTCATGATCTAGCGTCACACGTCCACTAGGGCCCACAGTTTCCATGCTCGAACTAATAAATGTTGAAAACGTCACATCAACTTTAGTACTTTTCAAATTGCGAGGACATGGGTTGGTGGTTCTGGAGTAACCCGTTGATCGTTCTGTAATTGTCCCCACGCTGACACGTACCCCTTCTGGGAAGTCGTGGTTCGGATTGCGAGACTGCCTTGTAGAATTATCTCCTGCACAACTTCGATCCCTGCAATGCCCCATGGGCCTCGATCTTGATAGATCATGACCAAAGTTAATGTGGGCCCAATCCAACTAACTTCTTCATCACACTTAACTCCCTTGTGCTACCACCAGGAGCACCACTCGGCAGGACACACGAAGATGACACGTGGTCCAATCAGGTGGGTGACATATGACACGTCCCGACTACATTTCCATCTTACCAAGGTTATTAACTCACTGACATGTGGCACACATCCCATGTGTCCACGCCATCCCTAGTGACGTCAGTAGGCCATGTCACTCCGGGACTTTGGGCTTCGAGAGGTTTCACCTTAGCATACCCCATTTCTCCCGAACGTCAAACTCCTGAACAAGTCGATCTTCTGACATGTGTCTCTTGTGAAGAATGACTGGATTAACTCCAGACTTTGGGACTTCGGGATTTTTCACTCTATTCACACCTTGTTTCTCCCGAACGTCTTATTCCTAAACAAGCCAACTTAATGACACATGTTCCTTGCTTGGATCGACGGACATGAAATACACAAAGTTCGCTCTATCTTCTCTACACGTGACCGAGAGTTGTGACCTCGGCTTAACATTTGGGCGCTTATCTAACTTTACAAGATCAATAGTCATGTTTTAATGAATCGTGAAGATCAACTGCTAGGAGTGACTGTAGGAACTCAACTTGCTCACATTTTAATTTCCTTCCCGATATTTGCAATGCGAAGATGCTCATTCGTAGTGAGATCGATATCCACCGTTGATCTGTTGATCGAGTAAGATCAACGATCCCGATGGATTGCAGGGTCTTAAATTACTCTCTCTTTAATTTCCTTTCCAATATCCGCAATCGTTTCCCACCGTCGATCTCCCCTCAATGAGATCGGACGGTCATGATTTAATCTTCACTCGATCTGATGACTCAAATTCAAACCTTGTGGTTCCAAACCCCTAGTTACTGCAATCTCTTTTCTCTATTATCTTTCTTGAACCACTATACCTCAATATATTCCAAACACGACCAAGGTGTTCTCTTGGCACTCTAGAATGCTCTGAATTCAAAATTTGACCTTCTCAACAACAATTTGCTCTGAGATTTTGATTCCATAACCACTTATACGGCTTAATTCAAGCTCGGTGTCAAAAATTGGGCTCTGAACTTCAATTTGTCCATTTCGACAACAATTAATTTTTGAAACTTTTGCTTTAGATTCCATTAACATGGCCCATCCAGGCTCAGTGTTAAAACCATGGCTCTGATACCAATTTGTAACGTCCCCAACCACCAAACAGGCAGGGCAACGTCACACAGAAAACATTCTTCTGCTCTTATACCAATTTGTAATGTCCCCAGCCACCAACAGGTCAGGAAACGTCACTACAAAAATTCACTGTAATACCATTTTGTGGCAGCCCCAGCCACCCAGGGCGGTCCATGTAACACCACCAATAGACTGGTAAGCTCTGATAGCAGGGTAATTGTTCATCCTAGAGTACGTATATATTACATGCATTTCTAATGAAATTGATCTGCATTTTATGAGAAAAAAGAAATGAATACAGATTATTAGTAGGTTCTTAACACAAAATAACAGAGATACAATAAAACTGGTTTTCTATTCAATAATGAAATAAGCTGAAATTGTAAAATGCAATGGAAACAAGCTTGGTGGAATGGTGGCAGCTTATCTCTAAGAAGAGATGTGATGGTTGCGCGCATTCGCAAGAAGATGATTACAATAAGGCTCTGAAGGAATTTTTACAATAAGAAGGAATGCCAAAAACCTTATACATCCAAAAACCTAACCCTAGGAGATGAAACACCAAAAGTCATGTGGGCCCCGTTTGGGTAAGTTAGTACATCAACTTCTCGGGGTCGTCACTTTTGCATACGATCTCCGTTTTAGGTGTATGATAGCCCGTTGGAAAGGTATTGTCGAGGATATTCATTTGGGGTAAAATATCGAAGGAAATATCATATTGAAAACCTTTTTTCCCAAAAAAACATCATTTAGGGCTTCAAAACGGCTCCGGAAGTGAAAACTGCTAAAAATAGTAAATTACCAAAATTGCCAGAAAAATGTTTTGAGCCAGTTGGAAAAGGTGGGTGGCCATCGATATCCACCTGGATCAATCCTCCCTCCATAGAAATTAATGGTCTCCATTGGTTTGAGGTCCCCCATTAGATGAGGAAATTTCTGTTGAATTTGGCCCCGGATGAGCCACTTGCCTTGGTGCATGAGTTGCCCTGCTTTGACGACTCGATAAAGTTGGATTCTTTATTATCGAGTGCCCTTGATATATGTGTCCACAATCTGATCATTGGATGTCTGTTGTATGCATTCACGTTTGAGCTATGTTGGTGTCAATTGTTTTTCTACTTCTGAGGTGTTCAATAATGGTGGGAAATAAGGGCGAAGGAGATCCATGTTGAACATTGGATGCAAGCCAAGGAAACGAGGAATGTTGAGCTCAAAAGCATTATCCCCCATGGCCTTGGTGATGGTTTATGACCCATAACGGAGTGGGAGAAGCTTATGATGGGGTCCTGTAAGGCGTTTTTTCTGCAAGTGCAACCAAACTTTGTCGCCCACCTGAAACTTATGTGGTACTTGATGTTGATCATGGCATTGTTTTTACTTTTCATTGGACTTATGTAGGATATCCTGAACCTATAGGCGGATGTGATGGATCTGCTCAATAAACCAGGTGGCTTTGTCAGCTTCATTTGGAGCAGGAGATGAGTCGGTCGAGGTGACTGGAAGGGGAAGTGCAACATCCATGGGACCCAATGGTTGGCATCCCAACCCCACCTGAAAGGGGATGTGGTCGGTTAAGCTATGCAGGGCTCAGTTGTAGCTATGTTGGACATAGGGAAGGCTCTCATCCCATGTGCAAGGGTGATTTTAATTATACATGTGAAGGATATGCACAATCATTCGATTTACAACCTCAGTTTGGCCATCTGTCTAGGGGGTGGAAGGTCGTGGATTTGGTGAGCTTGGTGTCCAACAGTGACCAGAGGCTCGACCAGAATTTACTAATAAATTAACTGTCTCGATTTGAGACAATGGTTTGTGGGAGTCCAAAATGTACCTAGAATCGTTTAAAGAAGATCTTGGCAGTGGCCTCTATTGTGATGCTCTTCTTGCAGAAAACCAAAATCGTCATCTTAGAAAAGTGATCAACAACCACAAAAACACAGTCATTTCCTTGCTTGGTGGATGGGAGGTGGTAGTCCATTGATATGGATTTCCGTGGCATGTCAGGAGTAGGAAGAGGGGTGTACAGGCCATGTTTCTTAGTGGTCGGTTTGGCAATAGCACAAGCAGTGCAGGACCTAATATACTTGTTGACCTCCTGTCGAAGTTTCGTCCAGTAGATATGTTTTTGTAGCATCTCCATTGTCTTTTCGACGCCGAAGTGTCCTGCCACCCAACTATAGTGGGCTTCCCATATCATCTTCACTCGCTCGCTTGATGGAACACATATATGGCCCAGATGACACAACAACCCATCCTGAAAATGGAAATTATCGACAACCACGTTTGCACCCAAAATTTGGTAGGTGGTGGTGAAGTCTAGGTCTATCTCATAAATTCGGAGCCACCTAGAGGTCTCATGGTCACAAGAGTATAGCACCATGGTGAGTGCCACGACTGGCGGTCTGCTGAGACAACCAGCGACACGATTTGTGCTTCTTGTTTTATACTTGATTTTGAGGTAGAATTTTTGCAAGTATGTGGACCACTTTTGATGGCAATCATTCTGCAACTTTCCTTGTGTCTGCATGAACTACAATGGCTTATGATTAGTGTGGATGACTGTCTCCTTCCCAATAATGTAATGTCTCCACTGGTGGCAGGCTTGCACAATGGAGTACATTTGTTTGTCATAAGTAGGATACTTACGGACAACATTGGATAGTGTCTCACTATGATAGGCCACAAGGTGGCCATGCTAAGTGAGAACAACGACCACAACATAGTCTGAAGCATCTGTCTTGATCTCAAAGGGTTGTTGCAAGTATGGTAGTGAAAGTACTAGGGCTGAGCACAAGCATTGCTTCAAATCATCGAACGCTTGTTGTTGGGAACAACCCCACGCAAATTTCTCCTTACCACCACCCCTGGTTATTTGGATGAGGGCCCATGCAATATGGGAGAATCCCAACATCAACCCACGGTAGAAATTGGCAAGGCCCAAGAAGCTCTGAAGCTCAGTGAGTGTGGTTGGGGCTGGCCAATCACGGATGACTTGGATCTTGACTGGATCCACATGTACGCCATGATGATCAATGATGTAGCCTAGGTAATGGACCCTGTCCATGCCGAAGGAGAATTTTTCCAAGTTGCCGTATATCTTGTGCTACCACAGGGTGTGCAGAACCTGTTGAATATGTTGCAAGTGTTCAGCCTAAGTCTTGTTATAAATGAAAATGTCATCCAAATACACCACTACAAAAGTATTGGTGAATGGTCCCAGGATATCATCCATCATCCTCATGAAAGTGGCCAGAGCATTTGTCAAACCAAAGGGCATGACCAACCATTCAAAAAGGACTTCCTTTGACTTGAAGGCAGTCTTCCATACATATTTTTGTTCTATTGGGACCTGGTGGTATCCAGAATTCAGATCAATCTTACTGAAGTATTTCCCCCCCATGAGTTGATCAAGGAGTTCATCGATTCGAGGAATCGGGTACCGGTTTCTAACTCTGATTTTATTCAGAGCCTGATAATCAATGAAGAGTTTCCAGATTCCATCTTTATTCTGTACTAGCATGATTGGGCTCCCGCAAGGTGATGAGATGGGATGGATGTGCCCCTTGTGGAGTAGTTCTTGGATTTGTCGCTTGATCTCCTCATTCTCTAACAGAGAGTGGCGATAGATTGGCCCATTGAGCAGTGGTGTGTCAGGGGTCGGATCGATGGGGTGCTTGACCTGGTAGTGCAGAGGTACCCCGGTAGGTGAGAAGAAGATATTTGAGTATTCTTCCATGACCTTATCTACTTGCTTCTGTTGTGTGGAGAGGTCGGCCACAGAGACCCTGGATGTGGCTGTGATCTTTCACTTATTCTGAGAGAGAATCACGAAGAAGAAAAAATTCCCCATCTGAGAGATGAGCTTCCTGCATTGCTTATCATAGATCAAGGAAATAGCACTAGGTGGGACTACCTTGGGTATCCTGTACAATTTCCTCTTCAAAGTAATAATAACACTACAAGGCCTAGACTCATATACAACATGACGTTTCCATAAATAGAATTGGCCCAAAAGAACATCACAAACTTCAAGAGGAGAAACATCACATAATACCTCATCTTTTAAGGGCTTGATGTCATACAACGGTCGGCATTGTTGGCTGACGCGAAGATTACTTCATTAGCGCAGCCATCTAATGGTGTAGGGTTGTGGGTGCGGCGTTGTCGGCAGGGCCAGCCACTTGACGACCTCTACTGAGATGAGTTTCTTATGGCTACTGTTATCAACGATGAAGTGCAACGGGGTGCCTTTTACCCACATATATGAATGGAAGAGGCACTCTCCTTCTTCTGGCTCGTCTGATTCACGAGGCTACAGCTTGGTGGTAGCAACGATGGCATTGGGTTCTGCATCAATGATCTGTCTTCCCCTTTCTGGTTTTGGCTCAGAGTCAAAATCTGCATCTAATTCAGAGGCTTTCACTTCGGCCACCAGCAACTTCTTTGAGCGACAATCAACAGTGTTATGCCAAGGGCTCTTATGGAAGTTGCACCACTTCCCAGTATCTTTCTTTGTCTTTCTGGTGTCCTTCTTTGCTTGTGGCTTGGACTAGTTGTCCTGATACTATCCATGTTTGTTCTATCCTTTGTTCTGTGATTTGGGTCCGCCCTTTCCTGGATTTTGTTGTGAGGGGTTCCCAGGCCCAAATTGCCACGTCTTTTGTTTGAGCTTCTGCTCGATTTTGACGACATATCGGTAGGCCACGTCCAATGATGAGATGTCCAGAAATTCCATTTCGGTCTAGATGTATCTATGCAGAGCACCGCGATACTTGAGCACCAGATGTCGCTCTGAATCTTTGATACCCAGCTTGGTGCGCAAGGTATGGAAGATATTTGTGAAATCTGGCACTTCTTGGTCTCTTTCTTGCCGCAATGTGGTCCATTTGGTATACAATTAATCATAACTTCTGACAGGGTAGTATTGTTCCTTAATAACATCCCTGAAGGATTCCCAGGTGGTTGTGACTATAAATAATGAGGGTCCCTCTGTTTCCTTTTGCTCACAAAAATTTTCCCACCAATATTTGACATGGGGAACGACTTTGAGGAGCGCAAAAGTAATATTTTCTCTATTCGAAAAGTTATGGACAGAAAAATACCCTTCTAGCAGATTCAACCACTTGTCTACAACATCTGTGTATATCTAACCTTCAAATATAGGAATATCGAAGTTTATTTGTACCTCGAAGGGGGCGGCGCCTCCACTCAAAGAAGATGTGTCGCCTGTTGGTAGTCGCTGAAGGATTTGTGCGAAACTATCCATCATCGCGTTCCTCTGTTGAGTGAGGGATTCCTAAATCAACAGTTTGAAAGGATCTCATGTCCCGTCATCTTTATTTTCTCCTGCCATGAGAGGTTGCTTGGGCGTGCGAGAGCTTTTGTCCTCAAGAGAAACAAGCTCAAGACCCGGCTCTTTGTACTCTGACCTCATTGGGGACATGCATTAAGACGATAGGGAGCAGACCGCTCTGATACCAATGATCCAAATTTTATGAGCAGAACAAAATGAATTCAGATTATTAACAAGTGCTTAACACAAAATAACAGAGATACAGTAAAACTGGTTTTCTATTCAATAATGAAATAAGCTGAAACTGTAAAATGCAGCGGAAACAAGCTTGTTGGAATGGTGGCGGCTTATCTCTGAGAAGAGATGTGACGACTACGCTCATTTGCAAGAAGATGATTACAATGAGACTCTGAAGGCCTTTTTAAAATAAGAAAGAATTCCAAAAACCCTAGACATCCAAAAACCTAACCCTAGGAGATGAAGCGCAAAAATTCATGTGGGCCCCGTTTGGATAAGTTAGTACATCAACTTCTCGGGGTCGTAACTTTTGCATACGATCTTTGTTTTAGGCGTATGATAGCTCATTGGAAAGGCATCGTTGAGGAGATTCATTTTAGGCACACTATCGAAGGAAAAATCATATTGCAAACCTGTTTTCCCAAAAACAAAAACACTGTTTAGGGCCTCAAAACGGCTCCAGAAGTGAAAACTGCTAAAAATAGTAAATTGCCAAAATTGCCGGAAAATTGTTTTGATCCAGTTGGAAAAGGTGGGTGGCCACCGATATCCACTTAGATTATAAATAAAATAAAATAAAATATACTACTACCATACTACCTCATGCGAAATTGACCATAAATCATACATGCAACAAAAGCACATGATAACATTGTAAGAATCACAGACATTCACAACAAGCACCATTAAACACAAAATTGATACTTATCTTTGTATTGTGAATACCACCGACTATGTGCAGACCTTCCATGAACCTCCCAGCCTTAGACCACATTGCTCATCACTCTCAGCAGTGGGTCACCACCGAGATGGGACTAAAGTCCACCCGGGAAAGGGATTTCCTAAGCTTCACAAGGCTAATAGGAATGTCACACAGTTTAACAGGAAGGATTCTCTCAAGAGCCACTTATACCCACTGCTCACAGACTCTCATTCCCCACATGCATGTCCCACCCCAGGAGTATACACCTTCACTGTCACACAATTCATTGGTTGTTCCACCTCCCTTCCGGAGATTCAACAACAGGCCGAACATGAAATCTCATAGCTCTGTAGCTATTACTGGACTCCGTCTAGGAGAATTCACTTCCTCGGCACACTCTGTCACCTGAAGAGAGTTTCTGACAGGCCTGACAACCTGCCTCTTCAATCTATGGGCCTAACAACATGCCTTTGCAAAACACATGCCTCACAACCTGTTTCTTCTATCCATCTTCTAAGACAACCAGGTAGAGGCGAAGGAAACAACATAACTCAGGTAAGGCAAAGTACGGTTCAACAAAATACCAGTGCATGCAAGACACAAACGTTCCCGATGGCCACAGGTTCAATAATGGCGGAAATGGTTGGCTGCGTGCTTGCTCGGTGCATGAGTGAACTTGCCAGGATAAAGGTGGTCGACTGGTCAGAGAATGGTGAGAGTGTGAGAGCCAACTGTGTGTCCCCCCGAACCTCCGTGAGTCCCCTGAACCTCTATGAGTCCCCCCCAAACAACAAGAATCCCCACTTAAAATTGCATGTGCCTGAGTTGACATCTGTCGCTCATGAAGCACGTTCCTTTCCATTTGCAATTCATTCCCTCTTCCCAAAGGAACTTAGGATATAATCATATCCTTCTATCAACATTTAGAATAATAATAAATTATTCTTGGACTTAAGCTCTTAAGCTTAGTCCCTATTTCCAGCCTCTCATCCCCCTCTCCTTTACCCATCCTAGTGGAGCTTAGGCCCCCATACTCTTTTTTCGTGGTCGGTCTACACATAGTGATGTTTTTATATTAATAATACAAATATTTACATGTGCAAAACATGCTCCTAGCCTTTAACACCTAGGCTCTCCAGCATAATAAACACATAAGCCTATCAACTTATAATTACTTGGCTCACCAACCTACAAAACATGTTACAATTCATAAATACAACTAGCGCTGGTCTTTAGGGATATTACAACACATGCGTTCTTAGGAGCATGTGCGTGTTCCTTTAGTTTCAATTTTTTGGGGGTTGGAATGACAATTCTAGCATACATTTTTGCTAAGTTGGTTGCCTTAGATTTAGGTTCGGGATGAAAAACCTAGTGGTTTGATTTGCAAATACATTAAAACCTTGATTTTTATTAATACCTCTCAATATCTCTATTTTTAACATTATTTTTCTATAGGCTACACAAATATGTTATTTATAAAACTATAGACACAGATAGAGTCGACTATGAAGATTTCAAATCTACAATTTTCTTTAATTAATATCGTTTAATAGTTTCAATTTATTTGTGTCTTTACATATCCTAAAATACATACCTCTTTTATTTCTGCTATAAATTTTTATACCATTTTTAAAATAAGTTATGAGCAGGGAAAATTTTAGGGGCTAAATTTCTTCCATGGGCTAATTTTCCATGCTTTTTCGCAAAAAAGATTGGCCATTCTAAAAATTATTTGCCCAAATTCTATAGGAAAATATTATTTTACCTTAAATATTTTAACAAAAATATGGTCAAACATTTATAGTTGACATATAAAGTAAGATTCACCAAGGTTTCTACATTTCAAAATAAATTTTCATCCTTAAAATTA